>OY759163.1:827932-849380 GCA_963662125.1 Diplazon laetatorius | reverse complement strand
AGCGAATGACTTTTGTCGCACTCTTTTCGCGACTTTCGGTCGTCAATTATTATTTTTTTTCAATTGTCAAGCTATAAAAAAAATATTTAAAAAAAAATACTTTTTCTATTACATTTTACTGGGACACTTGAAGACGAAAAAAAATGAGACCGTCGTTTTTTTTTCTTATTTGTTGACAGAATATGTTTCCGTAGTGCACAAATGTGAAACGAGTAAATTGATTAAAATTGAAAAAACTAAGATAATAATAAAAATTAGACTCACGTGAAGGTGTACGGTCCGACTTGTTGCAATATCGGTTTTTTTCCTTCCATTCTCAATTCTTCCGGATTGGTCCAATTGAAGAAATAAAATTCCATGCTAACCGGAATATCCGAACTGTCTTTCCACAATTCGTAACCCCTCGAGGTGGGCGTGAGAGGCAGTTCCTGCAATTTTACAAACTCATTATATACACGGATAACGCAAAAATTTTGAGTCGTGATCGATGAGAATCGTGGCGATCGTTATCGATAACGACGATCGTGAAAAACAATGACTGATAAGCTTGTTCCACGCGAGATACTTCACTACAATGATCCAACAACTCAAATTCAATATCATTTCCTCGTCAATACATTTTTTTTTAATTTCTAAATCAATGAAAACAATAATAATATCGATTTAAATATTTTTAATAACAAAAAAAAATTATTTCGATTCAAACTCTTCTTCATCTCAATGAAAATTCAGTTCTTTATAAAAAATGTACAATTTTCTGAATAATAATGAAGTCGATCGTCAAATAAAATAAATAAAATAAATAAAATAAATAAAATAAATAAAATAAATAAAATAAATAAAATAAATAAAATAAATAAAATAAATAAAATAAATAAAATAAATAAAATAAATAAAATAAATAAAATAAATAAAATAAATAAAATAAATAAAATAAATAAAATAAATAATAGAAAAAAATAAAATGTTATTTGAATTACCGTTTCGATGATTGTTTGAAATATGAGAGGCCATAGAAAGCATAGTGTTGTGCCAACGATGAGCAATGCAAAACCGACGATCCCGATGATCGAAGATTTGACGTTGCACGTTGTCATGATGATCAAAGTCGATGAACGAGACACACACACACACGCACACACACTTGTGGTCGGGTTGCTACAGTTTTATTCGGCGTCTGTGCAGCATTAGCTCGATCCCCTGTAACAGTCGGGACAGCAGTGAGCTGTCGTCTATGCCGGATTCCGTGCGTTTCGCACTATCATCACAAGCCAAGTCCAATGTTGCCCAAGCCCCGGGAGTTGGCCAGTCAAGGTCTGGAAAATAATGCGTATAATCTAATCTCGTCTCGAATTGTCACACACGAGAGCGTGATCCACATCGTGATTGCCATTTCGTACGTCTAGTCTGTGAACCCATCGTTCGGGTCACCAATCGGAAAAATCTTAATTGGTTCGATCGAATGCCATGTCCATCGACTCGATGAAAATGCATTTGAAAAACGTTTTTCAAACAAATATGTAAATCTGAATGATAATCATGTGACAATTATATTTTTCTACACGTTCCCAATAATTAATAATATCATTCAATAAAATGTTTGTCTGACAATATATATTTGAAAATTTGTCAGACGTAATTATTTATATATTTAGTAATAATTTATTTACTCAATGGGCATAATTTGAGATTTAATTCGATTTAATTTGAGATTCATGAAAATATTCAGTTTTCCATAATTACATGGACTGACGAGCTAATTATTCTTATCCTTCTCAATCGTTCGTCGTTATCAGTGATTCTTCTATATATATATATGTATATTGTGGAGAGCATCAGGAGATGATGATTGCAATCAACCACTCGTATCATGCTTATACGAGTTTCAATAGCTCACACCTGAAGCCTCCAATTGAATATTACGTAATCCGACTCTTATTCATCGAATTTACAATCAACAAATACATTTTTTCACCGATTCTAATCGTCAACTATGTGACTATAACTGCAACATGGTTGACGACATTGTCAGCCTCGATGGAAAATCTCAAGTTTAACGATGCGATGACATGTAGAATTTTTTTAATTAACTTTGTGATTGAGATTCCGTCATCGAATATGATTGCCGATGGATTATTCATCGGTGAATTTTTAAAAATCAGTATGAAATAATCGAATTCTAAGAAACGAGTCAGATGGATAAAAAATAAATGAATATTCTTTCGAACAAATTTTTGACATATTTTCACAATTCCAATTAAAATTTTTTTTTTTCTATAATTTGGGAAATCGAAGATTTTTGTGTGAGATAACAAAACACGATGGGAGAGACCCTTCTGGGTGGTAATTCAACGCGGAAGCCCCACACTTTCGGTGTCGATAGCGAAATCCGCCAATGACTTTGTATCATTCACGTTTTTTATTTATTTATTTATTTATTGATTTTTTAACTTTTTTTTTGTCCTACAGTCTAATAATTAATTTTTTTTTTAATTCGTAATACTTTGTCGAATAAATTTGCATAGCAGAAACTTTGTTTCGTCGTCGATAAAAAAATTGATACGTTGTAACGAACAATAAAAAAAAAAAACAAAAAAAAGAAGAAGTTGTTTGCGCAATCGAATTTGTATCCATGTTGCGACAATGATGAACCATATTTTATTTTTTTTGCGGCTACGACAGATTGCAACGTTTGTTTCTCGATCGATTTCTTTTTTTTTCGCGCTTTTTTTGCAATTTCAACTTGTGACGTCAACGTGCAATAATGCGTCCTGTATAAATGATTGTTCAGCAAATTTGTTTTTTTTTTTTTCGAAACTAGCTCGTCGGATGTTGGGGAAAAAAAAACACATATAGAACGGATATCAATGAGGAGATTCTGTTGATCGACAATTCGTAATATTTTTGATATTCCAATCGTGTGAATTAAAATTCCATTGGAAATTAATGCGATAACTAATTGAAAAAACGTGTAGAAGATTATTTCAATGCATAATACGAAAGAAACTCGTACATATATGTTTTTTTAATTCTTCAAAAAAAAATTCCACAAAAATCATTGTCGTGAAAAATGAAAACGCTGGAACGTAAATCCGTTTTTTAGGAACAAGATTCAGGATCGGAGGGCACACACTTTGGATTAATCCGGATCGTCGTGACACACAAATCGCCATCATGTGTCGACTGAGTAGGTAAAACAATTTTGTCGGTTGCGAGTGATGATTGCCGAGCTAAATTATATCGTTCGAACGATTGCGCAATAATTTGTGTGTCGTCGTCGTCTGGGGATCGCGACGATACGAACGGCTCAATCATCATCTCGTATTCGTTAGCGTGTGTCACTGGCATCGAACGTATGCGCTTTTCACGTGCCCCACAAAACGCGTGCGTGACTTTTGCCAATCGTATATACATATATATGTTTACACACCGATGACGCGACCAACGTACGTGTGTTTGCTTTTGGGATTTGAGATTTAAATTATCATTATCATTATTTTTTTAGCGTTCTCGTTGCATCTTAGAACTATCGTTGTCTTTGTCTTAAAATACGGATTTTAAAGTTTCATTGTCGTTGTTGTTTTGTTAAACCTTTTTTGTGTGTCGATTGAGGCACGAGGACTCGATTCAAATTATTATTTATTTATTTTTTTTCAACTCGCAGCTGAATTAGCACTTGAAAGTTTGCACTTGAAAAATTTTGGAATTTTGGAATTCAATGACAGTTAGCTATGGAAAATTTACCGACACCACTTTTTTATTATTAATTTTTTTTTTTTTCGATAGAGCACATCGAGACGGTGCATGACATTCGACGTGTGCAATTATGAGTCGTCTGATTTGTATACTCGACAAGTGATTGAGCATCGATAAAGAAGTTTTTTTTTTTTTTATTATTCGATTCCGCGAAAAATCTTTTTTTCCAACAATTTTAATATCTCAAGTGAATAATTATACATCCGGAAAATGCTAAAAAAAAATACATTATCGTATGTTGCATGCGTTTTCTTTTTTTTTTTTTTTTTTTTGCAAACTTGGAAAGAAATGTTGCAGTTTTGAAAAAAGAAAAAAAAAAGAGATTCGCAGTGAAGGTGGTGATAAAAAATGTTAATGAAAACGTCAATGAATGTAACAGGTTGTGTGTTCGTGTACCAGGTTTTTTTCGAAAAATGTTATTTTTGTATACTCTACCGAAAGAATAATTTTTCAGACTGTTTGTCGTGCAGTCGCAAGTTCGGAGAATGAATGAAAACAAAAAAATGATGATAAAATCGATAAGAGTATAACGATAATCAAAAACAAAAAAAAACATTGCGAAGCAAGATTACATGGGAAACGCCCTTATTATTCTTATTAACGTTGGTCCGCACATGCGCGGCCACATGTCACATTTTCCGCATACATCAACTCTGGTTCATAATTATACTTTCGTACGATAACACGTTACCGCCACTCGGCACGATACTGCAATGTATATTTTTAAAACATAATTGTGAGATCGTTAATTCATCTTACGTCCAAAAAAATTAAAAAAAAATTACGAAAAATATATTTCAACGTTTAATCATAAATATTGAAGAACAATGATTTTTTTTAATTCAAAAATATATTGTAAGGATGTTTCTTTTTTTTCGTTTCGTCGAGAAACGAGAAGAATGAAATTAATCGAATTACTCATGGCGAAGGTTCATCGGACTCGTCGGAAAATGGAGTTCAAAGATTTGATCTCGAGAGTCAAGTGACCGAGCTGACATTTTTCATTATTCCAACTTGTGTGAAATCAATGACCCGTAATGCGACGATTATTGCACTCCATACCCGCGGCAATTAACGACCGAGTCGCGACAACGACAATTATCATTGACTTGGGAGACTTATTCACTCGGAGACGTCTTCATTCATCCCATCGCAAATTCACACCAATCCCACAAGTTCGCATTATTATATCTTCCAATTTTCTTTTTTTCTATTTTACACAATTCAAAATTATTATATTTTTAAAACTTTATTTTTCTAAAAAATAACAAAAAATTATTATATTTTCAAATCATAATTTTTTTCCACACAATTAAAAATGACAACACTTTCAAACCTTTTCATTTAATTAAATTTAATTGTGCTTCAGCATCAACAGATGCATCAGGAATGTAGTCTCGTTAACTCGTTCATTATTATTATTATTTTTCATCAAACGTTTTATAACCCTCGATGATAAAATTTTTCATATCGCATAATGCGAAGTGCCGGAATGAATTTTAAGCCAGATGTGTTTCACAACGAGTGTTCCCTTACGACGATAACGTCCAACGTGTGTGTCTCCCCGTCCGTGTGTGTGTGTGCGTGTGTGTTTATATTTTCATATCACGCTACACACAAACGCGAACGAAAGATTTGCCGCGTATTTTCTTTTTTTCTTTCACTTTCTTTTTTTTTTTTTTTTTCAATAACAGTCGACGGGTTTCCCTGAAAGAATTTACCTCGACGGGTTTACTTCGTGAAATTATTATTATGATTTTTTACTTTTGGAAGACCCGAGTCGTTTGAGGAAAAGAAGAAACCGGATTTGATTGAGAATTCCCCTAAAAATTATTCAATGAGCCTATCGCTTCGAACGTATTTGGACAGGATCGTTCAGTCCCACATAATTTTGCGGTTTCGTTTTATTTATTTTTCATTTATATATTTTTTTTTCACTAACAGAGTGAGCGAACTTCGATCCCACTTCGGGGGGCACACGTGGACTATAATCGAATTCAAAAAACTTTCGGATCACACTCTCACTCTTATCGATAAGAAAAAAATAATATGTGTTTCGTTCACGTTGATCGATGATTATTAGCGATCGAATGAGATTCTTAGTGTTTATATACACGTCTATAAATAGGGAAAGAATATGGGAAAATTATTGGATTGAATATTTTCGTATGTTGAGACATGTTTTGCATAATGAGTTTGAATTGCAGGTAATTTTCTTGATTGCTTATTTTGGAGTAATGTCGTTGATGGAAATAATCAATTTGAAGGAAATAATTATTTTAATCAAATCAAGTATTTGGAAGCAATTGTCATTGGATTGAAATAATAATTTTCGAGCAAAGTCATTAATCAAAACAATAAATTTCGGATAATTCATCGTCAATTCAAAACAAAAATTCCGGACCAACAATCTGTAAAAAAAAAAATCGTCTC
Source organism: Diplazon laetatorius (assembly GCA_963662125.1). Lineage (NCBI taxonomy): Eukaryota > Metazoa > Arthropoda > Insecta > Hymenoptera > Ichneumonidae > Diplazon > Diplazon laetatorius. Next base: position 843,191 of record OY759163.1, on the reverse strand, counting down.
TCGATTCGAAAAGCCAGCGAAAGATAAAACAATAAATTCAAAAAAAAATCATTCTTACGTTATCATCAATTATTCAACGATGAAATCCGTCAGCTCGTCTCTACAAAAAGAAACCAAAAAAAAAATAAAACAAACAAAAATAAAAAACTAATAATAATGTTGCACGAATGTTTATTACTATTCTTTACAAATTTCACGTTATAACGAACGCGTGAAAGATGCGGTCACACTGTTGCACGATTTGGGTTCTCATAACGAAATAAAAACAAAACAAAAAAAAAAACAAAAATTCAAAAATAAAAAAAAAAACGGATTGCACTTTGTCGAAACGAGGGAGACGGGAGAGTTCACGTGTTCGATTATCGTTCGAGATTTTGTTTTATTCGGTGCGTAAGTGCATCCTCTCGTGCGTGAGACCGTGGCAAGACTGACTATGGTTATGGTTGATGACGGTTACGACAAACGGGGGTCCCCCCGGTTCGGATGCAGAAGCCGGGTCGGACGACGACGAGAGCAGTCGGAGAGACTGCGGGAAAAGACAACGAGACGAGGGAGCCGCGCTCGACTGCCACGAGTGGGCTCACCAGGTATCGTGGTGTGCAGGGTAAGCCGTATAAGTGATCACTCGCCCCCCCCCCCCCCCCCTACTCTCTCACTTCCACCGTCGATAAATTGTTCACGTTCGGTTTTAGAACGTCACGCCAATAACCCGCGACGGAACCTTTGGCTTTGTCGACGTCGTCCCAGACGATGATAACGCTCGTGCGAAGATACCATCTCAATTTTGTCATCGATCATTAACACACTTACACACTTACACACACACACGCATTCATTCACCGGCAAACTGCATCACGCGTCGCATTCATTATCAGCTTTCTGACTTGATGACTATTTTTTTTTTCATTTTTAAGCAAGTCTGGGTTCGTTTGACAATTTTTATTATAAAGTGAGTGAGTGATCGAGTGATCGAGTGATCCACATTATCCAACATTATATTCCACAAATCGTTCGTCCAACAGAAATCAACATCGATTATACGTTGAATCATATAATCTCGATGAATTACCATTTTTTTTCACTCGTAAATTCGGATCAAACGAATAATCATAAAAGCGTGAGAGCTTTTCGAGCTTTTGGATCACAGCTCGATGACAACATTTTCGAAACCCCGATGCCCATCGGCGATCGTTGCGCAAGCGTTGTGTAATGTAAATCATATTTTTTTTTTTTATTTTTTTGAAAAGTGAGGTATTTTTTTTATTTATTTTTTCGTATATTGTGGAAGGCACGATGATGATCGGTGGGACGATGAAAGTCGAGCGAATATGCGTTGCCGGACACACACGGTGCGTCGACTGCGTAGGTTATCTCGGGTCAATCGGTCTTCATTCTCTCTCCCTCTCTCTCTCTCTCGTTTTTTTTTTGTTCTTCTTCTTTCTTCTTTTCTCTATCGTTCGTCACCACTTGAACGGTCGATCGGGCCACGGATCTCGAACTTTAGCCGTCTCCACTGACTTATTTCGACGCACCTACGCGATTCTACGATTCTATCTCTAGCCGCCCTTCTCGCCATTTAAATCATCTCGAAGAGCGCCTCTCTTCAGTCCCCAAACGTTCGAAACTCAATGAATTTTCATCATTTATTTGAAAAAAATAAAAAAATAAAAAAATTACATATCCAAAATTTATACGGAATCTTTTTTATTTTTATTTCTTTTTCTTTACGTTTACGTTGCATTGTAAATTATTGGAAAAAAAAAACGTTTGTCATTGGTTAAACAAGAATAAAACAGGGTTGTACTTTAATGAATTCAATAATATAATAATATATATAATAGAATATAATAGAATAATTTTTGGGGGTATTTTTTGGGACTGACGATGATACCTTGACCTTAATGATAATTTTTAAATTCACACCCGTTATAACACACTTGTACCGTGGTGAGATGAGTGAGAAGGTTGTAACACGCTCACGTGAACCACATTGCTCGGTCGGGCATCGCGTCTCGTCGGCCAATTAATCGACCGGACAATTTCGAAAGCACTCTCTCGCGTGCTTTCGCCGGTACTCTCCCACGAACATAATCGTTCGTTGGGCCAGAAAGAAAAAGAAAAAAACATTTTTAAATCGGTCGTGCTCACGTAACCCTCCGACTCGTTTGAAAACCTTGATCCGAAAAAAATACCGGTTGCCGAGGCGTCGATCCGAAAAACGGAAAAAACGAAAAAAACAATACGTACGATGAGTTTTGCAAGGCAAAGTGATGTACCTTCATGCGCGCATGAAGATCGCTATCGATATTACGTTGGAACGTTGATTCCAGAATGTAATCCCACCGTAACGTTGTAAGTATGTCGCAGAATTTTTTTTGTTTCGTCGGGAAAGTCGACGATTACGCACGGGACAATTTTTTTTTGTATTTTTGTTTTAAATTTTGACAGAATGAGACAGAATGTTGTGAAATTGTAGTGAATAATGAGAAATAAACGAAATGAAAATGATTTATCAAAGCCCCAAAGGCTATGACCGTTGAATCGATTTTTTAATTACTAAATAATAATAATAATAATAATAATAATAAATACTCACCATGAGTTTCAATGAGAAACTCAAAAATATAATCCATCTTTTTAATTTGGAATACCTTGCAGTCATCTTTTCCATGTTTTTTTGATTCAATTAAAAAAATATATATCCACCATCCCCTAAAAATTAAATTGGAGGGTGTTGTACATCATTTTGTTTCCAATAAAACCATCAATTTTATTCACATTCGAGACGTTGCATCTTCCACTCGACAATCTAAATATTTTTCGTCCTAAAAAAAAAAAAAATAAGCTCACGAGTCAACGTAGACAAAGTCGTCGAAGTCGTTTTCGCAAGCTCCGGGGGTCTTGTCACGCAAGCTCGTGCCTCGGACATGATTGTTCGGTGTATTTACCGTAATTCTATATCCACGTTCGAGGATTACTCGCTACTTACGAAGCCCACCAAAGTAATACCATGACACTTGTCAAGATATTTCATCATGCGACTCACAGACCGGTCGGTGCATCGATCTCAAACAGCTCGTTGTCAATCATCGCACTCGAATCGTCCTAATCATGAGCCATTAACGTGTTTCCACACTTTTCGTTAGATCTGCGATTTTTCCCAAAGTCATCGATCATTTTTCCCAACGATATAGTTTTTGTTTTTTTTTGTTCACGATTAACACAATTTATTTACAATAAAAAATGAACAAACACGTAACAGGTATCGAAGAAAAAAAGAATAAAGACAGAATTGATTATCCAGTACTATCGACAACAGAATTAAATTCAACGAATCTTGTTTGCAATTTTCGATAATAATAATAATAATAACAATAATGATAATATTAATAATAATAATAATAATAATAATAATAATAATAATAATAACTGCAATTGATTATAATTGTGAATTACAGTTTTTTTTTCGTTAATTCGATAAACACAGGCGAGTTAAAGAAATTTTATTTATGCGTGACAATGGTGCTTGAAAAAAAAGAAAACAAAAACAAAAACAAAAAAAAAATATTGGCAAGGTTTTTTAGATAAAAAAAATAAGAACTAATGATTCATCGTGAATCGATGAAACGTTGAATTACGCTATCGTGCTGATAACGCGTCGTCGATTAACGTTAAATACGAAAAATCAGGCAGCTGTGGAAAACAAAATGCAACGCTACATCGATTTTTTTTTCAAAATCAATTTTCCCCATCGACGCATTTGATCGACTTTGTCAATCGTATAATCAATCAGTCACTAACGGAAATTAAAAAAAAGTTTACAACCGAACAGTGCGTTGCTCGTTAAAAAAATACACACTTCACAATTCAACGATCGTTTTCATCGCGATTGTAAAAAAAAAAAAAAAAAATCATCGTCATGTCCACGAACGATCATTACACCTCGGTAAGGCAGAGCTCTACGATTCGATAATATATTTTTTTTTCTCTTTCTCTCTCTCTCGTTTTTTTTTCGTCGAATCAAATTTCGTTATTTCTCGTTAATTTGATCGTTACAAAATCTTTTCCGGGCCCACCAAACGGATGCCAATGCAGCGGCGAGAAATCCAATTCCCGCGACGATTCCCATGGAGATTGCTCGGTGTCGTCGATAAGCCGGTACGTCCAAGCGAAAACGTTTGCTCGTCGACGCTTCGATTCCCTGTCTCTCGCTCAAAGCCGAAACTTCGAACGTGTAACTGTTGTCCTCCTCCAAAGTTTTTACTGCCCGAAAAAACGAAAAAAAAAACAAAAAAATTATAACAAGAAAAATATTTTAGTATTTGAATCAACACTTTTAACGCCGGTCGGTAAAGAAGGTTTTATTATTTATTTATTTTTACGTAAAAAATAGATAAATATTACTGGTTAAAAAATGATTTATGATTGTTTTGGATTTGTTTCACGTACCCAAATAAAAAGGATCGACCGTTTTGGCCATGCCGTACAATTCCTCGGTCGACAAGCGGAACCATTTGACCGCGTAATAAAGAACCAAATCTTCGCCGTACAACGGCGGATCCCAAGTGACGAGATAACCCTCGGCGGTCGGTTGAACCTTGGCGTTGCGAGGTGGTCCCATCGCGTCCAAATCTGTTCCGGAATAATTAATAAAACAAAAAAAAACGAAAAATAATTTATTCAATACTTCAATCGATCGGTTTTCTGATCAATCCGATTTGTATTTCACCTTTGCTGCTACGGAATTCCGAGGCGGAGTTGCGTCCCATGGTACCTAAAATACAATCAACAAAATTATCAATCATTTTTCCCAACAAATTTGCTCTTCAACTATCAAAAATTAATTTCAAATTCCTGCAAACAAAAAAAAATCAAACCAATGAAAAAAAAATCCATAAATTTTTATCTTCCCGGCCATACGCTGGCTAAACAACGCTATATAGACGAAAAATTCACATGAACAATGTTGTAGAGAATTAAATTTCCCACAAAAAAGTTCCGAACGAGATTCATCTAGCATCGATAGTTTACACGTGGGAAAGCTCGAAAGTCGGACAATGTGAAAAACGTTCGAACAATGTGGCGGACGTTCAGACTTCTGTGCGTTCCGAGCATTGCCCGTTCTCGTATTCGATCCCCACCCCGTGGAAAATACCTAATTTCGGTTCGGTAACGACCCTTATGGTCTTGCTGAACATGCCGTCGCCGTGCTTGTCCTGACTTAGAACCATAAATTCGTATTCCTGTCCGGGCGAGAGATTGAGAATCGTTGCTTCGGTTATCTTCTTCGATGGTATCTTCATCGTCTTCCACTCGGCCATGTCCGTCGGCCGGTACCTGCGGATAGACAATCGCGTAAAGAACACGAAAAAAAATATATACATATATATAATTTTTCATTTCGAAGATGTGCCAAACGATGAAATGGACGAAGATCGAACGAAGCTGCTCACCAAACTGCGTATTCCATCTTGGGCCTGACGTATCCGGGTACCCAAGTCAAGGTCACCGCGTCCTTGCTGCTGTTAGCGCTCAAGTTATACGGGGCTCTGGGTGGCACGTTGAGAACCATGAGCTCGGCGTCGGCCACCACCGTCGCCGCCTCGTTGCTAGCCGCGCACTGATACAATCCACGATCTTGTTCCTGAATTCTCTCGATAGTCAAATTTCCACCTCGAAGAATCATACGCTCTTGCGACAACGGTGAACCGTCCTGTGTTCGATCAACGTTTACACCCAACGAAATTCACATTAGCATTGCCAATAGCATTCGTTGAATAAATTTTCCATGTTTTTCCTTATTTTTTTGATTTTTTTTTTGGGATGCTGGAGCGAAGAAATGATTATTTTTTTCACCTTGAACCACACGATGGCCGGTCGTTGCGATTGATCGCCGTCCCTGGCGTCGCACGGTATTTCCAGGGTCTCGCCCAGTTTTCTCATGTACAATCTTTGCGGAGTTACCGTGAATACCGGAGGCCTTTGAACAACCTGCCATCCAATTTTTTTCAAAATTATTTTTATTGTCATTTGATTTTTTTTTCGAAACTTTTTTGACGGGGAAAGAATTATCATTTATTATTGTTATTATTATATAATTCACTCCTCATTGAATTATTATTATTATTCTCATTATTATTGTTCACTTGAATTCTCATCGAATAAGTTTTATTATTATTATTTCTTATTTTTTCAATGTTTGATTCACGATGATGAAAAAAAAAATGTTGACGAATGCTTTTGTGGTATGCATTATGAGAATGATCGGTAATGATTTTTTCAACCCCATTTAGAAACGTCGGAGCTTGTGGACTGGTGTTCCATATGTGGCTACGCAATTGACGAATAAAGAGTTTGTAATGCGCGTTTGTCAACGGCTCGACAGTCTCAATGGACATAACGTTGGCTTTTCTCATCTCATACCGCGTCTCGTGAAGCTTTGTGGACCAAAATTATAACCGTCAATCGTTCCAGAACAATTTTTGTACGATCACATAAAATAAAATAATGTAAAATAAATAAAATAAAATAAAATAAATTAAATTAAATAAAATTAAATAAAATAAAATAAAATAATTTTACCACTTCGATAGCTGGACTGGGTCCCTCGGTACCCAATTCGTTGTAAGGTGTGCAACTGTAACTTCCCGAATGTGTCTCGTCGACTTTGCTGAAGTACAACGATCCATTGCGACGATAAAATACACCGGGAACGTTGTAAGGATCGAACAGAAAACCATCCTTTTCCCATCGTAAATTCGTGAGCGGTGGATTTGCCCGAAAGTGACAATCCAAACGTCCGGGTTTGCCGTACGGCAAAAAAACGTCACGGGGAGCGTAAATGACTTTGGCCTTATCTGTAAAACGTCGAAGACTCCTTCGAGTGTTTCTGAACGCATGATAATGTTTTTTTTTTCTTTCATTACGCGCATCGAAGAATAAGTCTGCGACACTCACATTGAACGTTGAGAAAGGCCGATACCGATTGGGTGTCACCGTGGGTGTCGGTAACCACGCAAGTGTACTCCCCGAGATCGCCGATTGCCGCCGGACGAATTTCCAACGTTCCATTGTCGTTCATGCTCACTCGACCCTTCAGATCCTAATTTTTACAATTAAAAACACTTAATTTTTCATTCAATCGTTTGGATTTGTTTTTTTTTTCAATGACGATTCGGATCATCGAAAAATGAGGCATGCACAATTTTGTATTTAGGGGATGAAACCACCCTCCAAAGTTCAGAAAGGATTGTTTGGAAGAAAAAAAATAATTTTTTCCAGTGGAAAAAAATAATTTTAAATCAAATGGAAATTCGGATTCGATGAAAATTGTGTTTTTGCAGCAAAATATACATTTTCGATTATTCCTCTCCCCTCGAGTCTCGAACAGGGGGGGGGGGTTGATTAACTTCTGTTGATATATATATATTTTTGCGTTTTTTAAAACTCAAATCGCGTTTCTCTTTATCGCGTTCTGACTTGCCTCAAATTCCGTGACTTCGACACCGTCACGAAGCCACGCTACCGTGGTAGTCGGATCTTTGATAACGCAATCAAAATCAACGTCTTCGCCCTCCATCACCGTCCTGTTTACCGGCGGTATTGCCAGTAGATTTTCACCTGGAACATCATCCGTCGACGACGAGCCTGCATTGAATGATTTAATGAGTCTGCCAAGTTTCCGGTTAGTAAGCACCCTACGATCTATCATTTATTCACAAATAGTCCAATTTTTGTTTTTGTTTTTGTTTTTTTTTTTTTTTTGTCAACTTACAAACCAAACAAAATTTTCACTCTTATCACAAATATTCGAGGATTATTTTTCATTCCGGTGAGTTAGTAAAACTAGCAAAAAACATTCAACAATAACTCAACGTTTTGAAGTGAATTGTTTTCGTTTTTTTTTTTTAATTTATTTATTTATTTATTTTTTTTTTATAATTTTCATTTATCATTGAAATAAAAATTTTCGTGGGGGTTAATTTTGAAAATCTCGTTCGTGAAAAATGGAAATCAACGTTTCGTTCTACATTTCACGATGGAACTAAAAAAATTGGGAAACATTTTTCCGAATTACGCAACGAATTGAAGTCGACTCATTCGAGAGGAAGGCGATTGTTGTACCGGTAAAAAAAAAAACAGTTTCAATGAGAAGTGTGTCGATCGATAGGTGCGTTATTCGATTCGCGCGATCGATCGGTTTTTGTTTCGACGAAACCCGGGGGAAATCCTTATTCGTCGATTTCCGGTTTTATTTTCACGCTGGTCGATCGGCGATAATACAGGGTGCGCCATCTGTGCGCGATAACGAGAGCATGACTCCCGGAATATCGTGTCCACAACACGAAATCGAAATCGAAGCCCTCCCCCCCTTTCCCCATTTTTTCATAAACACGATAAAATCCGTAGAAAAGCTGTTCATAACCCACAAACAATTTGTATACTTTGTTTTTTTTTTAACTCGTAAAAGACCAAAAAAAAAACTGTCGCAAATGCGATGAACTATAATTCAGTTGCGAATCATCGATTCGACGTGAACACTACGAATTGACATCGTCGAGTCAACCGAGTCAATAAAGTCAATGGCGTTGACTCAACAATCAACACACCACGGTCATACTTATCGTATCCGATTGCTTCAACGACAACAATCTTCACATCCGCCTACGGGAATAATCGAGTTGGTACAAAATTGATAAATTACGAGTACAAATTTACGAATATATTAGTCAATACGTGCATTACGGACATTATCATCATTATCATTTATCATGGTCATCATCATCATCATTGTTGTTATTATTATTATCATTATCATGGTCATCATCATCATTGTTGTTGTTGTTGGTGTTATTATAATTATTGTTATTATTTTTATTATTATTATTACGATTATTTTTACGTACCTTCAATGCTCAGCAAAAACCATGTGCCATTGTTTCTCGTTGTTGGTGATCTGTCGGGAAATATGACTTTGCACTCGTACCAACCGTCGTCGCTTTCCCTTATGTTGGTCAAATTAATGCTTCCCTGACCGTATTCACGGCTTATCGTTCCCTCGAGCAAATGTATTCTTCCCGCATAATCGTCGGTTACCGAGAGTATGCTGTTCGATCTGTCGTAACCCGGTACTTCGTACCACGAGAATATCGTTCGTCCCTGAAACCCAAGACGAATTCAATTATCGCGAGTTAACGTCTTCATCGTCGTCGAGAGTTTGAGAGAGAGAGAGAGAGAGAGAGAGAGAGAGAGAGAGAGGGAGAGATCCATGCATCCGGCCTCAATAATCGTGTGGTCAATCTTCACGATGCAGGTTCCCGGATGAGGGAGTCACTCGTGACGTCTTGACCGGAAATCATGCATTCGTCCGACATCCAAATTTATTTATAAAATTATTAAATTCGGCTGAAGTATTATTAAATTGATTTAAAAAAATGTTATTCCAAGTATTTTAATTTTGATATCATATTTTATCATTATTATACCTTTAATTTAATCAATAATCGGTCGAATCAATTATCGAGTTAATTTTAAATATTCCGTATCATTCGAACAACGATAATTGAATTTTCGAAAAAAATTCTTTTTTTTTCCCAATCAAAATTTCGGGACTGCGGAATCGACTTGAAAAAAATGCAATGTTGGTGTGTCGACTAGTTCGGAACATGCAACAAGTCGGCAAGTTGTTATGCCTCGTGAGGATGAAAAAAATAAAATAAAATAAAATAAAATCTTCCGATAATTCACGAATGACAAATTCACGAAGCTCACGAATCCATTCTTACGTCCGCGCATGTGTTACGTGCGATCCGGATTGACGAAAATAGCGCTAATAAGCCCTAATCGTCTGACAATGCATTAACAGTGACCTACTGCGAACGGAGAGTCGCAATCGAGAGTGGCTTGTCACGCGGTCATTCGCGGAACGTCATAGGGACCACCCTCGGGCCCACGAGACGCTTCTCGTACGGACTCCTCCATAACTAAATATACAATGCAGCCTTGCGTGCCGTACTCCAATTACCGAGCCCGCGGGTGGACCCCTACCCTCCTCGCACCGCGCAAGCACCTGCTTTGCATACCCATCGTCAGTAGGAAACAGTCGGATTAACTTCCATCACTTATAGTTGGGTCTCGTGCAGAGACGACGCTCTGGAATTCGACGTACCCACCGTTTCCGTCACGTAATTCTGAGCAATTTCTTTTTTTTTTTTTTTTCGTCGTCGTCTCTTTCGTTTCGTTTCGTTTCGATTCGTTATCTTTGTTCGTTTTGTTTTCTTTATTCGAACTTGACGTGGATTATTGAGGGTAGGGATCGATACTCCGAAGAATTGAGGGGTGACGAATCGAAGGAGAAATATGGATTTTTGAAAGAATTTTTTTATTTTTTTTTCTTTTCAATGAGATTGATGATGTCCATTTTCCATTGATCTCCATTTTCGTTTATCGCTAAAAATTTTTACAACGACGTTTCGCATGCGTCTCGAGCGGATTATGTGCGCGTAAACATGATAAATCGTGATGATTGAGATTGAAGGATTTTAACGTGACTGCACGCAGATGTGACTCGCGTGGGTCGTTAATTTACGGTCGCGAAGTTTGTCCTTCGGTGTTGGAACGATACCGATATGCACCACGCGACACGCGTCCGACCATTCGGCGGAGAACATTTCAAATCTCGTCCTACGATTTTCGTGAGATTTGCTTTTGGAAATGAACAACGAGAAAAAAAAAAATAGCAAAACAAAATAACGAAGTTATTTTGCGCAATGAAAAAATAACGAGTGGTAAATATATTTGACGATGTGAAAGGTGAAACGTGAGGAGGGTCGAGAACTGGCTCGCAATGACTCTAGGACGAATCAATGGCGGGGGCATTACGGGCGTCTAGTTAAGTTCGTGATGATAGACGTTTATGCTATTCATATATATCAGGGTGGTCCTTAGACTGGCTTTTTCTTCGTATTTTCGCGCTGCCGGAGGATAATATGGTTCGAAATAAATTCAAAAAAGTATGTTCAAGATATGAGATTCTTATCTCAACTCTCAACTCTGCCGCCATAAAAAAAATCTGACATACGAAAAACACTGTGTTATTCAAATGGCAAGTTTTCGGAGGCTGGCGGCAGAATAAAGAATTGAGATAGGGACCTCAAATTTCGAGAATATCATTTTAAATCAATCTCGAACAATATTACCCTCCGGGATCTCCAAAATAAGAAAAAAGCCAAAACAAGGACCACCCTCATATATAGGACTCTCGGGTGCATAATAAAGACCCTCACCGGCTTGCCGTTCGTTCGAGTATGCAAATTGGGCAAGCCCAGCCGGAGTAACATCCTCAAGCTTCGGCGTTTAAAGGTCTGGAAAAACTTTAATGGGCCCCTTTAATCGACCGTCGTGGGGAGTTCAATTGTCAATCGGCGGGGGGGGGGGGGGGGGTGAAGAGATCAACGAGTTTTTCCGGGTGTCCTTGAGCTTACAGATACCTATTTCGGCCAACCATTTCGAACTTCCCGCCAGCCGAGCGAGTGATGCAAATGGCGGAATGGGATTGGCCCGTGTCGCTGCAACAAGATGGCGGACGGGTTGTCAAGGTGATCGAAGAGGTTATGACGAATATAGTCGGACGCTTATTTTTCGTCTGGATTGTTTGGAAAAGATTGTTTCGACGACGCGGATGATCTACCGCGCATGCGCTGTCCCGTTGAAACGATTCAAGAGTTGCGTCGTATATCGGTTCGAATCGATTATGACGCGGACATGGCGACGTAGCATGATTGACGCACCGGCTGCTGCTTCACGACTCGATCCTGATTCTTATGCGACTTGATTCAACTCGCGTGAATAAAATAGTGATAATGAATGATTTTTTTTTTTTTTCGTTTCGATGAGAAAAACTTACGTCACGATTCCAATGGAGAATGTAACGTATCGGCGAGTCGTGGGGAAAATCTAGATGACAGTTGAAGACAACCCACTCGCCGACAGCTGCTGTGAAATTCGTCGGTGGTCGTTCTTCTTCCATCATCACGCTGTTTCCCAGAGCTAGTCGTGGGGAAAAAATAATCATTGACATCTTTCAATTGTCCTTTTTATTCTGTTCTAGAATTATTTGTATTTTAGATATCTGAAATAGGTTTTTTTAGATACTTAACAGAATTTTATTGAATAAATTGTAACGTTAATTTTTTGCTTTTGACCGGATATTGTTGAACTTGATGAAGAAGCAATTCTGTTCTAGAATTTCAGTATTTTGGATACCTAAAATAGAGTTCTTTACAACGAAAATAATTTTATTAAATTAATTGAAACGTATGTTTCACTGAAATTAATGCTCACCCGCAATGGAAAAAATAAACAAATTACAATTGCATATAAAACCTTGATGGACATTCGATATCGATACGAACCGCGTGGGTAAAGTTTCACACGTGATGTATCGTGATAATTCACAACTAAAATATCAATCTCAACTTGTGGGGGGGAACATGAGAATCGGTTCAATGCTAAACACAACACTTCGCTGATGGTTTGAACGTTTTGCGGGTTGATCGGCTCGATTTCAATTCGCGACGATTACGATGATCAACGATCGAAACTCTTTTTCCCACGTTCACAACTCGGATTAACGGAATATCAATAAAAATTCAAATCTTTTTCGAATGCTCGAAGAAAACATATTTTTAACAGGTTTTTCGAGTACAGAATTATATTATACAACAAATCAACTCTAAAACAATAATTTCCCATCGTTATTCTTCAAACTTATAATATTTTCAGCATGAAAAAAATATTCTTGAATTTTACAAATCGACGAACCTAAAAATTATTAAAATAAATTTTTAAAAAAATATGAATTTTCTAAAGCTTCTCAAAAATGATAATTATTCATTCTAGATGTCCAGATTTTCAATAATTTTCACGTCAAAATCAATTCGAGTCATCGATCGATAAATATTCCAAAGAAAAATTATCAAAACCAGCGAATCAAGCGAATCAAACGACGATACTTCGAATATTCATATCACCGGATGAAATTTCGTTAGTCAACGTTAAAAATACCTGCGTAACAGAGAAGCACGACGATAAATCCGTGAATCATCGTGGTCGCGTGGCCCGCGATCAACATCGTCATTGTCACGAAAACCGTTGCAACAAAACACTCGAACACGAAACAAAAAAAAAAAACGAAACAAAAAAAAAAACAAACAACGATCGGTGGATCACCTCGCAACCGAGAGTCGAAGAGTCCACGCCTCGATCGTTACGAGGACTACCGCACTATCCGAGCACATCTGTCATCGCACACCGGTCACCACACAAGATAACCGTTCTCACCCCCTCGGACTCGTTAAAATTATCGTCATTCACTCTGTCGTTACGTCTCGTATCTCACAACGTCTTCATCATACGATCGCCCGGTCGTTGAACGTCTTTGATCCTCGAACGTTCACTTCGATCTTTCGATATCCAATTTTTTTTTCTAAATTAAAAAAAATTAAATAAAAAAATTTTTCGACGATTTCTCACAAAAAACTCTTTCAATTGTTTATAAAATGTGCGTCGACGATAAAATGACCAATTTGATTACGAGGTCCAATGAAATATTTCACGAGTGACCAGAAATGTAATTTGAAATAAAAATTTTTTTTTTTTGATTAAAAATTTTTTTTAACAATTGTTTTGAGACGCAGGATGAATTTTTTTGTGGTCCAGGATAGTGCGAACAGGGTTTGGCGTTGACTGTCGTCGCTCGACACCGAGTGATCGAGAAGCGGAGGAGATAAGCGAGTAATTGGAGATGCGCTCTCTCTCTCTCTCTCGCGGGCGCTCTCTCGGCCGCTCACGTACGAACGGATACAAACTCGAACGGTCAGTGTGGGGGGGTTTGATTCAACCGAGTTTCATGGGTCTGATCCGGCACATTGTTGAAATCTCGGTGGATTCGCGTCACACCCACGAGGGCCAACGTGTGCGACCTGAGGGTGGAGGGGGGGAGGAGAGAAGCAAGATGCGTGCTTAGCAGGTGAATCCTCATGACGCCTGTTGTCTGAAAAATCAAAAACCAATCGAACAATCACGAAAATTCGTTTCAAACACAATCAACAGTTTTACCACAATTCAACGATGAAGATCTGTTTGCAGAATCTCGTTGAAATAAAAAAACCATCGAAAACACAATGGTTTACAAATTTTTATTTCGAAAAGACAAAAATATTTTCATTTCAATTTTTTTTTTAGCTGAATTTTGTATTTTATTTCTACCAAAAAATGGAAAAAAAAATCATCTCGAACAACTTGTACCGGAAAATTTGATGAAACTGACCCCATCGGAAATTCTAGAAATAAAAAAAAATTATTATTTCAAATTTTCTAAATTTTACGTTTTTTTTTTGCAACAATGAAATAATTTAATTTTCCAAAGGTCAATCAACATTGACTGATTCATTACATTTTTGTTGCAATCTGAAACATCGATCGGTGAAAATTTTGAAATTTGATAATACTTTCGTTGAAGCCGACGTCTCTGCAAATTCGCGAATGATAAAAAAAAAAAAAATGTACTCGACGGTTCCAAAAAGAAGTGGAAGCCTCGTTGGTACAATTGCGAGCTATTACGAAGTTTACGAGTGAGTTCACTGGAGCAATCAACACCATAAGACTCACGAGACACGTTTGAGGTGGAAGAAAATGAAAAAAAAAAAAAAAAAAAAAAAAAAGAAAAAAAAACTGTGGAAGCCGTTTGATAATGAGTCTCGTGTGATGACCCTATTTGCGAATGCGTTAACAGCCACCCACATCGATTACATCGAGCTTACCACGGCTAATCCCCTCGACTAACGGGATGTCTCCGAAACCTTCGGGCTCTCGAGTCTCGCACCATTGTCGAGGCAAATATCACATTCGCAGGGGCTTCGTTCGACGTCCAAATTTTCATAAACATCCTGCACCGGTTATTCCCGAGAATGACGAATTTTTGTTGCGGTCATTCTTTCATTGAGCTCGATTATCATTCACGAAGCGTGAAACTCACAATTTCCATCTTGACCGGACGTTGGACCAACCAATTGTCGCGATAACGAGAAAACACACACCTGAAATTTGTTCTCCGAACGGATTAATTGATGATTCAATTCTTACTCGTCGGGGGATGGATGTAAAATTTTCTGGAATTATTTCTTGGAACAATTGAATTGATTATTCAATTCTGATCATCGGGGGACCGAAAAAAGATATCCTGGAATTAATTTGCGGA
>OY759163.1:565432-822932 GCA_963662125.1 Diplazon laetatorius | reverse complement strand
TCACGTCGTGTATGTCTCACGCGTTTTAAATAAGTGTTTTACATTATCGTAATAATCATTATCATTCAGATTGATCCTCGCGCCCGTAACTTTCGCTATCACTCTCGCTCGCAATAACTCTCTCTCTCTCTCTCTCTCTCTCTCTCTCTCTTTCTCTCTCTTGCCATCTTAAATTGTACAGCCTTTCGCATCGACTTCGTGCATTACATCTCACTTCGCTTAATTATTATTATTATTATTATTAATAATATTATTATAATAATTATTTATAATATCAATACTATTATTATTAATATTAATATTATTATTATTATTATTATTATTATTATTTCATTTCTCTTCATGTAGTTCGTCGAAGTATGTATAGTTGAATCGTGAGTAGAGCCCTTTCTAATATTTTTTAAATATTTTTCTTGTCGTATTTATTCAATTTTCATTTATTTTCAATAATTATGTATATACTTATATTCATAAGTGTATATAAATAAGTGTTTGTACTATAAAAAAAAAGTAAAACGTTCGAAGGGGGGGTCACAGGGTTGGCGGGTTGTCGATGGTCGATGCTCGGCTTCGTCGTGCGATTATTAATCGATTTTAAAATCGCACAAAAATCGCGGATTGGTCAGCGAATCGTAACGATTTTTTAATATATTTTTTATTTATTTCTTTTTTTATTTTATTTTTCCGAAAATTGACTGTGAGCGCTGCGTTCGAACTCTCGTCGATTTTCAATCAGTACAAATGCCGAGTTTTTTTTATTATCATTTTGCGTTCTACGCCTCGTGATTAATTTATTCTAAAAAGACGTGTGAATTGTGTGGCCAAGTCCGCGCGATTTAATGTCGAAATATTATCGCGCGGATTATCCCCGGACCCCAGCGTGATCATTTATTTATTTATTTATTTATTTATTTGTAATAATAATTTTTTTTTTCATACAATGCGTTTGGTGAGAATTAGGTGGGTTGTTTTATTTATTTATTTTTTTTTTTTTTTTTCAGAGAACAATCGTGTACAATACGCGTGGTTTAGTACGTGTAATGATTTTCAAATTAGACACAGGCTCGCGAGTCATTGAAGAAAGAGAGAAAATACGGAAAAAAAAAATTCGGTGATCAAACGAATCGATCGTAATTCGTAATTCATTGGGAAAACTCGACTTTCTTGTTTTTTTTCCGATTTTTTTTTTTTTTGTTGTCCTCGAGCCAACGACGTTGTCAAAAGTTTATTTTTTACCGATCGTCGATGACAAATTCGTTTCGGCCTTGCGAAACTTTATTTTCCGTTTCGCAGGCTTGAAAGCAGTGTAAAAGTTTTTCAAAAAACTGGGTGGATGGCGATGATATTGTCATCTTCGTCGATGTTCGATTGCAAATCGTCGTTGGCTCTTTCCCCTTAAAAACTATGGCCAAAGTTTATTCTCCAATCGCATCGAAAATCACGATTCAAATGAATCAAGTCCAAACGATGTCACACATCGAGTACGAAAAAAAAAAAAAATCGACAATTATAAAATTACAAAAATTATACAAAAACAATTTTAATAATGAAAAAACTGATATTAGAAAAAAAATTAACCGAATGTAGAACACATGTTTGGCATTTTTAATTCTTTCGAAATTGCTAACTAAAGCTTAAATTATAATATCTTACTGATTTTTGTGCAAAACACCGAATTTTTCGAATTAATCTCGCTCGTCCCGATCGTTGGTCACGTTTTTTATTTATTTATTTTTTTCTTTACATAATACTTTACGATTAAAATTTTGTCTCGAGCTTCGAACAAGATTGTCGACGAATGCAAATATTTTTCGATCGATACGTTACGATCGGCGATTATCGACTCGCGAGCCCGTTACCTCGAAAACCTTATATTTGTTTTTTTTTTTCATTAATTAATTCATAATTCTTGTTGATTATTTTATTGTATTTAATTTTTTTTTAACCTCGCATATCTCGTCAATTATTATTATAATAATGTTGTGTTTTCTTTTCATCGTTTTTTTTTCGTTTTTTCATTTTTTTTTTTTTTTCATTCTCGATTATTTACGTTGCTTAAGAAAAAATTATTGTGCCGATAATTATGTTGGGTCGCTAGCGAAACCCTAAACAGGCAGTGCAGTACGAGTGAGTCCTTAAGCAATCTCGAGGCAAGCTTCGGCCTAATATCACGTTTCGAGTCCATTGCTCATCATTTATTTACTTTGTTTTGCATAATTAATTGTTTTTTTTTTATTATTATTATTAATTACAATATATACATACACATACATATATAGATATGCATATAATATATATTTATATATATATATCTATGCATGTATTTATATGTGTATATACGTATATTTATATATATATATATATATAGATATATACATAGAATACGATTAAGTTAAAATTACTGTTTTTTTTTTTTTCGTCTCTCGGTAAAAGGTATACAGCACGTACGTCGGGGTACAGTTTGTTTTCTTATTATTTTCTTTTTGTTTTCTTTGGAGTATTATTATTATTTTTTTTTTGTTTTTTTTTGTTTTTTTTTCTTTTCGTGCGATCGAGAAAAAAATCGTAAATGCGTGAAAGTAGTCTCTCGTTCGAGGATTGACTAGATCTCGTTTTCTCGCATCGAACGATTTTATTCGATCACAATGGTCGAATAATAAGTCTTCGTCTCCATGAACTTTAACACCCTCTATCTCTCTCTCTCGCTCTCTCGTCGGATTAATTATCGTAAAGAACACGAGAAATTTTCTCGTTCCCCTCGAAGGCAATTCGTAACAACGTTGATACAGAGCCCGTGAAAAAAACATTTTTCTCCGTCAATTCAGATTTTTCTCGTGTTTCCCCTCAAAAAAAAAACGAAAAAAAAACGTTAAATCCGTCCGTCGTTGTCGATTGGCCGATTATTATTTTTTTTTCCTCCCCCAATTTGTAAACGAATCACAACCACATCGTGTGTTACACGGATAATCGCTACGTGTACCTTGCTTCATTTTTTTTTTTTTTTTCGTTTGCTCGTATGTTAATTCGATAAACGCACTATAACGTTTCGGACAATGTGCGAAATTTAGCAGTTTATTTTAATATATATATATATTTATATTTTCAATTGTTAAAATCACGTTTTAAATTTCCACATCGACGAGATGAATAATAACACGATCGATGGCTCGGTGGTCGATCGCGAACGTAACGAATTCGTCGATTTTGATTAACAAAAAAAAAAAAGAAATGCTCATCTTCCCCCAAAAGATTCGTCGTTCGTCGTTTAAAAGACACTCACTCGAAACTCATCAGATATTCTTCCTCCTCGACGAAATTTTCATGTTCATCTCTTTCTTTTTCATCACTCCAACAGTCTCTGAAAAAGTTCGTTCGATGGGATCGTTCGACGAATCAATTTCTCCCCCAGACAACAACCTAATCAACGTTTTCCATTTAATTTCATTTTCTTCTCTTTCTTCATTTTCCATCAGCACGCACTTTCCAACTGTTCGCTCTGTCTCCGTCTGGCCTGTCTCTGACGAAACTGATGAAATTCCGCTTTCATCGCTTGCACCCTGGCCTCGATGTTGTCTCTGGTGTAGCGTTGCGATTGATGATGATGAACCGTGTGAACCTGATGAATCTGCGGTAACCCGTGAATCCCATGAGTAGGTGGACGTTCTTCCCTGGTGGGAGTCGATGCGGAAGTCGGTGTTGGTGTGCAAGACGCAGGATCGAATTCGTAATGTCCATCGACGCTCCCAGCATCGCCCGAAGCTCCGTGAACGCTAATTCGCTGTATTTTGTCGTCAGGATCCTGAAGTTCCAGCCAACGTCCGACCAGAGGCGGCGGTGGTGGTCTGTAAGGCGGTGGACGCCATTCGGCGACGGTACTGCCACTTCTGGAGCTTTGATTCTGTTGGGACGTATTTTTGCTGCCGAAACCCGAACTGCTGGAACGGCTTTCAGGCGATGTTTCGAAATCCGGCGAGGCCGCGAGTTCCGGAGCCGATCTGGCGTGTCTGGCGTGTCTCGGTGGTAATCTGGCTCGTGGTCTTCCGGCTGTTTGGGGCGGCGAAGAAGTCGCCAGTGGCTGGACAGGCACGAATCTCTGGGATTCCGCGTGTATGGCTTTCAGCGATGGCAATTCTTGACTGTAACGCTGATGAACGGTTTGCAACTGTAGATAACCCGGCGGAGTGGGAAAAGAACGTTCGACGGACGACGGTTGACGCACGGAACTCAAATCGCTGAAGTAGACGGGCGTCCATGGGACTTGATGACCGGTCGGTGAACTTGCCAAGAATCTGGGCGATGTTATTGTGCTTATCGCCGGTTTTTTGGGATTCAGGGTGGAAAACGCGTTGACCGTGGGACAGTTGGTGGGTACGGGCGGTTGGGATACTCCTATGGATACTCCACTATCGTCCGAACCCACAGACAATCGACTTGTGCCCACCAGGGGGCGTCTCCACGATGATTTCAGGGGCGATGATTTTGGCAGAAAACCACCGTCGTCGCTGCTAGACGCGTCCATTATGCTGTTGTTCAACGAACTCAGAACCGAATCCGCCACGACGAAACGTCCGTCCGGGGCGCGTGAGATCTTACCGAGGGGACGGCCTCGAGTCGAATCCGGGGAATCCGGTATGAGTATCTCGCGTAGCAGTATTAGACCTGGTACTCGGCTTTTTCTAGGTCTACGGTAGACAGAAGGAGCGTTAGTGAGGATCGTGGCTTTACTTTTGAGGGGCAACTGTTGTTTTTTTTTTTTTTAATCGAGAATTCGAGACGAGGGGGAAATAATTTCGATTGAATTCGATTATTTTTTCATTTGTTAATTAATTTTCGTGTGTATCTGTTTGATAATTATTTACATTGTTGAGTAATGAATGATTTTCTTTTTTATTTCTAATTTTTTTTTATTTCTATTTTTTTTTTATATTGTTGTGTTTTTGAGTGAATGAAAAAATTATTTCGTTATCTCGGATTCTCGATTATCAGCTGCGACGACAATAAACGTGCAACAATCACGTGAAAACATTTAATAACGATGTAAAAAAATTAATAAAACGTAAATATTGTGGAAAACAAACGAATCTTTTGATTTTTATCAAATTTTTGTAATTGCTTATATAATTTAATAACGCATGCAGGCGCGGGATGGGGGATTAGACATGCCATGCAACATTCTTCGGTGCTTGAAGTTTAGAGGCGTGACGTGAAGCGTGATTGATCAACGAGGTGAGGGGGGGCTATAGGTGAGTGGTGGCAGTGAGTGGATATATATATTTTTTTTCTTTTCTTTCTGGTTATTTTTTTTTTCTAATCGTGGATCAAATTTATCGTAATTTCGTAATTTTCATGATGCTCTGAGAATTGGAAGTTTTGTCTTTTTTTTAAATTGATAATTTTATTTCGATTTGACTATTTTAATTCATTCTTTGTTGAAACTTTTGATAAATTTATTTTTGAAAAATAATTGTTTAGAAAATTCAATTCAGTGATAACAATCGTGAATTTAGGTGCTCCGAAACTCGTCACCTTTTTTCCTTCTTCGGATCCGGCAGCGAGGAAAATATTCGGGGAGAGAGAGAGATAATGTTGTAACACAACGATTACATTCACAGAATTAGAAAATGAAAATTTAAATTAAAAAAAAAAATTTTTTAAAACAATCGGTGGTGATGATGATAATAAATATAACGCTAAATAACCGAACGTATTACGATTTTAATCTAGGCGGTGATGTTAGGGAGCAAATAGATGTCGAGTGTGTATGTGTGTGTGTGTGTGTGTGTGTGTGTGTGTCTGTGTCTGTGTCTGTGTGTGTACTAAAATTACTATTTTTATGTGTGGCGAATAAAATGCGAAAGAATTTTTTTATAAAAGAGCGAGAAAAAAAGAAATGAATTCCGATAGCTACGTAATATGGCAAGATTAATGAACGAAAAAAAAAAATATATATATATATATATATATATATATATTGAAGAAGTTGATAAAAAATTGAGAGTGAAATGCGAATGAAACAACCGGACGAACATGTGAATGTGAATGTGCAAGCGACGTATGATTTATCACCGAATTCGATTCAACTTTGTGATTAAAAATTCGCCAATAAAATTTTCGCGAATATTATTATTATTATTATTATTTTTTAATTAATAAATGTGACAAAAAAGAATCGTTGAGATACAGTGAATTGAGGCTGACGAGGGTGTACAGACTGTGTATTAGTCCAAAAGAGTGTCCATCGATTATCGAATTTCGATGTGGGTCATATAACGCGAGATAAGAATGAAAAAAAAAAACAACAACAACGAAATGTATGTTACGTATGAAAAATGAATAAAAAAAACGAAAAAAATAAAATAAAATAGAAACAACGACGCCGCTGCGAGTGCAAACAGAAAGGCAAATAAGTAAAATTACGAAAAAAATATATATATATATATCGATCTCAATCGAAAGAATAAAATTAAAAAATGAATGAATAAATAAACGAATGGAAAAAAAAATTGATAAATAAAGAAAAAAACGTGGCTCAGTCACAACGAGGAAATTCTGGATATATCAACTGCACTGTCGGCCACAAATGGTTACCTACGTTTTTTTATGCGCTTTCGATTTTCTTTGTTTGTCTGTTTGTTTCACATTTTTTATTTTTTATATTTTCATTTTTTTGGTTATTTCAATCGTACACTTTTTTGCGGATTGATTGATTGATTGATTGATTGATTGTATTTTTTTTTTTGGTTTCTTTTTTTCTATTTGTGGTAAGCCATTTTTGTTTTTGGGTTTTACGAGTCGTCTAGAATCGCGAAACTGAAACGAATAAGACAAAAGTACAAGAGTTTTAGAATTTGCGATTTTTTTCTTGTTTTTTTTTTTTTGTTTTGTTGTTTTGTTTTTTTATTTTGTTTGTTTGTCCCGGTACGTTAACGCAGCGAATCGCGCGGGTTTTTCGGCCGGGTTGATGGTTGGTTTTTTTTTTATTTTTGTTTTTTTTTTTTTTTTGTGCGATCATAATCGATTTACCGACGTTCGGGAGAATTTTGTGTTTTGTGGATTTTTTTTAAAGATTATTACGTCACTATGACGAATCTTGCATGTAATGATAGGACACAATGTAATGATGTGGCACAAAAGCACTCTAAACATAATAAATATAATAAAGGCTGTCTAAAAAAAAATTATTGTTCTAATTCGTTTAAAAATCCCGAACGTCGGGTGTCCTACGACTCTACAAGTCCCATGGACACAGCTTGGTACTGCACACATGCTCAATTACACGAATAAATTTTTTATCTATGAATCTATAGATGAATATAAATTTTTGTATTTTTTTTGTTGCCTCTTAAATTTAATTCTTTTTTTAAATTCCGAAATGCGATTTGGCCGCAAGCTACGCGCGCGTTTGAACATTCAAGCGTTAATTCAATTTTATGCAATTTGCGTGTTTGTAAAAAAAAAAAAAATTGGCATATAATAATCGCGAGGTACTCCAGGCGTCTCCAAGGAACTCGCAGAGCCGGTCGATTCGAGATAACGATTACTATCTCAAATAAAAATATTGTTAAAAATTTTATAATTGTTTTTCAAAAATTCATGTCAAGTGTGCGTATAGTGAAAAATAGCAAAAATATGAATACGAACAATTGTAAAAGTTGTAGAGAGATTTTTTTTTTAGATTATTTGTAAAAAAGAGAAAAAAAAATTAATAATAAAATTATCATCGAATCGATCTTGAGCGAGTTGAGAAAGCCTCAATTGTGAGATCGAGTTTAGAACGTTGAAACGACATGGAAATTGTTCATCGTTTCTCTCGCTCTATCCTTCGAGTTAAGCAACTTCGGTGACTGCCAGAAAAGGTTCAATCATTTTTACTTGAATCACAAAAAAAATCAAAAACAAACAAAATTTTCATCAAAATACAACAATTCGTTCAACACTTGAAACTCCCTTCGTGGCAAAGTCACCGATTTTCAGCACAAAATACTACGCAATTAATGAATTAATAAATTCGCCAATTAACTAAATTACAATTAAGTCAAATTACATAGGTCAAGATATTTTTAAAAAACTTGGTCGAAAAAAAAAAATTCGACAAAACGGACCGATTAGTCGAGGATCGTGGGGGGTTGGGGTCGGGGGGGTGGTCTCAGTGAGGGTGATATCGATTGAATTATCGGTAAACGGTTACAATGAGTGAAATAACAAATAAATTCACGTGTCTAATCATCGATCGCCAATGATCAATTCGTTTAATACCAGTTAAATTCGATGATAATAAATGATAATAGAAAATGATAAATAATAATTACAAATGGTCAACAATGGTGATGAGTTTCATTAACGACAAGTCGCTACACTTTATCATCGTGATTAGAATAATCGTCGTATCGTGTATATATATATATATTTATATTTATATATTTATATTATTATTATTAATTTTTTTTTTTCGTTTTCAATTATCATTATTATTATTATTATTATGTAGTTATTTTGTTTTTTTTTTTTAATTCATTTTTTCTTCAATGATTGCAATTATGAATAAGTCGATAGCCGAGATAAGACACAAATTCGTCACGTCAACAAACAAAAAAAAACAGAAAAAAAAAATAATCTATGTACTCCCTAGGCCGCCGAACGAATATGATTACAAAACAAATAATTAATCGACTGTGATAAACTATGAAGTGATGTCCTAGCTGGTTTATTTTTTTTTAAATTTATTTTTTATTTTTTTGCCTGTATTGCTCATCTCATCTACCAGTCATGACAATCAAATCCTAAGTAGTTGAATAGCAATTGGATAGTGACGATAGTCGTGTGATAAACGATATAGTGACAGTGATAAACAAGATCCTAGGCAGGTGACATTGCAGAGCGAGGGGGGGCGGGGGCAGGGTTGGGAATGTAGTCTCTCGCACGTGAATTTTGGTGACGATGGTGGTGAACAGGTGTGTGACGATGAGCGAGACAAATGATAGATGACGGTTGCGTGATTGCAATGCGAGACGAATGACACGGGCCAACTAAAAAATTCCATCGATTTTCAAAGTCAAGACAAGTATGAGTCAATCTTAAAAGTGTTTTTTTTTCACGCGATACACGAATCTGGTTCCGAAAATAGTCGATCCGCTTCAAATTTCGAGAAAAATAATTTTTTTCGGGTCCTAGGACGAAAAAACGTGTTTTTAGAACATTTTTGAAGACTTGTAGAAAAATGAGGCGAGCCAATAGATCCTAAATGGACAAAAAAATGAAAGCTTGGACCTCGATCTATCATTTTATGAAGCTAAAAGAAGTATTTTATTCTTTCAGAGTCCAAAAAAAGAGTCCAAGGTTTAAAAACACGTTTTTTCACGTCCCACGACTGTTTTTTCACGAAAATTGGACCCAATCGTTCACTTTCGAATCCAAATTCGTGTTCTACGAGATGTGAAAGCGACTTTACTTTATTCTCCACGTTGGCCCGTGTGATTCTCGACGAACGGAGGGGGGTGAGAAGTGAATTTTCGTAAGTGAGTGATATTGTTAAGTTAGCGTAAGGGTTTATTTTTTTTTCTTTGTTGTTAAGTTGCAGTTATGAAGTAGCGTTAGTGGGGGTGAGATGTATTGAGCCCACCGGATTTATTTTTTTGTGGTTTTCCGTCATTGCGATTTTTGTTTCTTTTTTCATTTTTTCATTTTTTTCATTGTTTTTTTTTTTTTCATTTTTCGATCGATCGGTCGGTTTCGATGTGGGACTGGTCTGGGTACTGATCTTGGCTAACGGATGTTAGGCTTACTGTTCCGCCTCTCTATGATAAACACGCTGTCGTAATCACGGTTATCGAGGTGAAGGGCGTGATGATCACGGTCACGGTTCGGGGGAACAACATCGTGAATCGGCTCCGTTATCGCAGACGCGGGGGTTACTTGCGTAGGAATTGGTTGATGAAGAGGTTGTGGTTGCGGGTTCAACGGGCTGCAACGGGTCAGCGTCGACACTGACTCGCCGCACGCGTTTAAGTTTGTCGACCTACAGAACATACAGAGGACAAGGAGACACCATGTTGCGTGTCGTGCGATTTATTTTTTTTTTTTTTTGAAATTTTTTTTTTTTTAAATTTAGATTCGAAATTGATAAATTTTTTTACGAGAGTGAGATAGAGACGGATAGAATGTTAATTGTTAATTATCGTCGTGAGACGATGAAGTTGCGAGGTTTTTTTTTTATACTGCAGTGAAGAAGGTGAAGAATGCATTTTCATCGTCTCACTGAAGATATGCACCCCAGTTTTTTTTTTTTTGGCAAATTGTCAAATTTTATTTTCTTTTTTTTTCGAGAAATTTTTGTTTGTTTTGTTGGAAATTTGAGAGTGAGGTTTTTCTCTGAGTCCCCGGCAGTTTATCAACCGTCCAACCCGTTCTGGATATTATGTAGGCACATGATTTTTTTTTTATTTTGGATTTTTTTTTTTTCAATTTTAAAATGAATGATAAAATAATCGGTTGCCGAATTGTTTTCGCGATTGTTCTGAGCTTGTTCGAATCGCGAAGGTGGAGTTTATTGATTCGAAATCAACTGCAATTTTTTTTAGAGCCTCAGCTGGCACACTTTTGGCGTGGGAAATGGCATGAGGGTTCTATTTGACCTTGAGGCATAAAAAAGCTTGCTGCAAGTAACCAATCGGATTTTTTGGCTTGGAAAAATGCTTATATATTCTTTGATACTCTCTTTATGAAAAGCCATAGGTCAATCTATTCAAATTCAATATTTACTTTGAAAGAAAAAATAATTTGAAGGTGAAAAAACGTAAAATTGGCGATTTTCACGAATAAAATCGAACCTTCCACATTTTTCAATATTTTAATCTAAAAATTCAACTGGATACTCTCGAAATACTTCACTTTTACAAAAAAAATTGCCTGATAGTGGATCCCGGGAAAAAAGTTTTTTTTTTAGATACGAAGTATAAACAAGAGTCTTGAATTGGGGTTGATTCTTTTTGGGGACTTTTTGACCCCAGTGTGCCAGCAAAGGGTTCATACCCTTCGTTACGAGATACTTCGTTGAAAATAAGAATTATTGACGATAAATCATCACGTCAAATTGATGGAATGCAATTATTGTTCGCTCTTATGAAAAAAAAAAAAAAAAATAGCCATCGCGATTCAACCAGCTCGAGATGCAATTTCAAAAATTCATCATAATCCAATAATCACCTACGACGATGGCAATGATCATAATCACAAAACTCAAAATAATACGGAAAAATCGTTGAAAATCAATTTCAACATCGCGAAAAAATTTTATTTTCCGTGTACAAACCAAAAAACAAAAAAAAAAAAATTCGTTTTTCATCGTTGATACATGAAAACGAGATAAAAGCGAAACGTAACAAAATTGGTTAAAATCCAATGATAACTTAGATGATCATCCAGAATAGGCATCACTGCAGTCGTATTGTGGACTTTTGGATGCCGTAGAAATAATAATTACACTATAATTATATATGTAATATATATGTTTGTATATTATTGATATATCAGCTACAAATTGCGTATATTCTCGTTTGTTCGTCATTTCATCGCTAAATAGGTGTGAAAAAAAAAAAAAAACGTATAA
Source organism: Diplazon laetatorius (assembly GCA_963662125.1). Classification (NCBI taxonomy): domain Eukaryota; kingdom Metazoa; phylum Arthropoda; class Insecta; order Hymenoptera; family Ichneumonidae; genus Diplazon; species Diplazon laetatorius. The sequence goes on along the minus strand of OY759163.1, from coordinate 811,327 downwards.
ACGACGTATGGCTGCGTGCTCGTGTGAAAAGTATTTTTTTTTTTTTCGTTTTTTATGTTTTTTTTTTTGCGTGCGTCGACCTGCGTGCACGAGAAACGTGACGATAGACCGTGTGCAGTGAATTATGTCCGTTCGTTGATGTTGCGTTGTATCACGTTGCCTTGGTGTTAATTGATTGATCGTTATGTCTCAGAGATTTAACGGAAAAAGTAAAAAAATAATAATAATTCATCGAGTGACAAAAAAGAGTAAATATTTTTTTTTCTCTTTTCTTTTTTTTTTTTATTATCTACGTCGCACTCCAACCTCGTCCAAAATACCTCTGCCGCTGCGGTTAAACCTGCCGGTCTCTGATAGATGTTTTTTTTTGTTTTTTTTTTTTATTCAAATATATTAATTAATCATCTAAATAGGCTCACACAGGTGCGTTAGATGAGAAGATAAAAAACGTGCTCCCACAACCGATTTAAATGTGTTTCCAATATACCATTAAATTAGCCCATTGGATGTAGGTTCGTGGGGTCAAATATTTTTTTAGTCAAAACTATTCGATATTATGTTATTATTATTGTTATGATAATTATTACTATTATTATTGTTACACATGTGTATATTTTTTATCTTTCTTCATCTAGCGTTTGGGTTCAATATGCGTGTGGATATCGTCGTATTCATACACATATTGATGAGTACAATCGTGATAGGTTTCGTTACATATATAGATATATATATGTATGTAGATATATATATATATGTATATATTACTGTGCTGCTTCGGTGGCCTATTGCTTGGGGGCATATTTTTTACTAGCTCTGGCTATACCTATCCGATATATATATGTGTTTTTTTTTTTTTTTTTTTCAATTCGGAATCACAACTGCATACGTTAATTAATATTGCTTGTTTGAAATTTTTTAAAAAAATTATTTAAATATTCGAAAAAACTAATTTGAGCAACTTATTTTTTATTAATTTTTGTGTCAACGTCAGATAAATCACAGAGATTATCACGTCTCGTAATCGAATTTGGGATCACTGACGAGTAATTAAAATCGTGAATTTTTTCTTCTCAAGACGATGAGCTTAAAAAAATTTGAATTCGAATAAATTTGATTGTCCTTGATTTACTCGATGAAAGAAGGTTTGCAGGTGTGATCCACTCGGTCTAATTGATTTTAAAACCGTTCTCTCGAATCCCAGAAGGGGATTTGAACGACGAATCGATTTCTTTTCAGATATTTTTTTTTCCTCAATTTGTATTATTTCGTTAAATGGTAATGTAATTAATTAATTCATTGGAAAGGGACACTCACTTTTTCAAAGGCACTGTTCCCTGGGACCCCTGCCCTGCGCCGTTTCTCGCATCGGTGACCCTGCATGTCACCATGTTATACGCTGAAATCAGTTCTGCAATGTCGACGAAAAAAAAAAAAAAAAAAAGATAAAAAATAAATAAATAAATGTTTATCAGTCGTCGTTGTAATCGTCGATCGATGCAATAACCGATTGAAATACCTTTCTCCTGTTTTCGTCGTTTCCGCTTGTTACAAATTTTAACAGCGCAAACGCTCAGAATAATTGCGACGATGAAAAACAATAATCCACCGATGACACCGGCGGTAATGGCTTTGTGCTTGACTCTGGCGGGTACCGGATATTTTATTTCGTCGCTGACACCGTAATTCGTTGCCGAATTTGCGAACACTTGGAAATGGTAGGTTCTTCCACCGACGAGATTTTTCACTGATCGTCGTCGGACAAGAAAAACAAATTAAAATCAAACAAAATTAATAAATAAAGTCGAAGTAAGAAAAATAAATTAAATAAAAATTCTGAGGGGATCTAAATGTAAACTTTTTCGACCTCTCGAGTCACAAGAAGATTAAATATTGATATTATTTTAAAAATAAAAATGTCAACATTAAAAATAATTGATATGCGATGACGATAGACATTGGAAAATTACCCAAAAAGCTGGTTTCCTCAGGTCGGATCTGTCCCTTGTTGAGCATCTTCCAAGGCCCGTCCGTTTTGGCCTTTATCGTGTAATATTGCACCAGGTGACTCTTCTCGAGTGGCGGCTGCCACGACAAAAGAAAACCGTTGCTCACCTCGGTCACAGTGACGTTTCTCGGTGGTCCTGGTTTGGGTCCTGTCACAAGACTCACTTTAAACATCTAGATCAATCTCATGGCTTCCAAGGGGCGACGATGATTATTCATTCACATCGAAAGCCATCCGTAGAAATTGACGGGAATTGCCCACAACAATCGTTTCAAAAACGCTCCTTCGTATTTTACAATTTTATCATTATTCTCATTTTTAATCGATGGAACCGATAATTAAAAATATTCGAACTATTATTATTTTTTTCTTGTTCTTTGATTTTCATCCACTTGAGATTTTATGGTTTGTAAATATCAACAAATAAAACGTATTAATCACATTCATTCAATATAACAAATAAAAACTAAACGCTCTGCGATAGTTGAGAATTTTTTAAAATTCGAGTGCTACGATAAAATCATTTTTACCTTTCCAAATAAAAATGAAAAAAAAACGGAGATACATTATATCGAGAAATCTTGCTTTTGTCGCACTGCGAACATTTCCGGAAGCTGCGTGACGCAACAACCGACGCAGCATTGTCCCCCGTAAAATAGAAAAATACATTTGAGAAAGAAATACAAAAAGAAAGAGAAAAAAAAGATTGCAACGGGTAAGTTTTACCTCACGCGATTGATTTATGAAAACATAAAAATATCCGGGCTACCGATCGCGTCGCATTATATCGAGAATATTCTCGTCGGGCCGTTGAAACGCGAAGGTGAGAGTTCAATGTGGGATTGTGAACGAAAAAAAAAAAAACAAACCCACCCCAGAATTTTTTTTTAAATAATAAAAAAATTCACGATTGGCGAGTGAAATGCGTGAGCCAACTGCGCGTTCGAATGCAAACGCATTGCATCCATAAAAACCCCGTACGATCAGCCTCGTTATAATCATAGCACCTGCATCCTATAAAACATTTTTATCTGATTATTATTATTATTATTTTTCTTTTTTTTTCAAATAACGGAAAAGCGAAATAACGCATTCGAATATTTTATTTTCGTTCCAAACGTCGCATAAAATTCATGCTCATCCGACCGTGCACGTGAATCATTTCGTTCGTTACGCGAACAACGATAAAAAAACGAAATACGAAACGAGGGAACGAAAGAAATAAAAATTTTATTTTTATTATCTGTAAAATTAGAAAATTAAAATCATTGGAAAATAATAATTAGAAAATAAAAATTCGACCTTTTATTTTCTAATTTTAGCAAATAAAAATGGAATTTACAAAAACATTGTTTAAAAATTGTTTTCAAATTGTTTAAATACATTTTTATTTATTGAAAAACTTTTTTAAAATGATAAAATTAGAAAATAAAAATGGAATTTTTGTTAGAGATAAAACTAGACAAAAATCTATATGCGATGTTTTTTTTTTCGCGGTGAAAATTGCGGATAGAATTTGGTCGTGATGAGTCGGTGCATCGACTCTTTTATACGGTTCAAACAGTATTTACTCCCCGGGACAGAATGTGCAACGTTGTGAATTCTGCATCGTCACTCGCTAGCCAACTCCCCTCCCCCCTTGAACGAGTAAATTTTCGCGCGACTCGATTGTTGCCAAAAATGTTGAACTCCAAAAACTACATATGCCGCGCGGGTTTACGTGGACGTTGATGAATCGAATGTTTCGATATCGAATTACTCCCCCCCAACAGTTGCAGTGAGCTTGCAAAAATTTTTCACCGGTTCGCGTTCGGGGCTGCCGATTAAACACTATCCCATGTTGTTTATTTCCACCCCCTCCCCTTTTTCGTATTTTTTTTCCCTCTGGTTTTTTTTTTCGAATGTATCTATCTATCTATCTATCTCTCTCTCGCTCACTCGAAATACGCGAGTAAACGACACGTAAATAAAAGTGGGTTGCGTTTTTTTTTTCAAATTTTTTTTTATCACCGTTCGGTAATTACGAACCGTTTGTCGAAGCGACGATGCGACGGAATCGACGGAAAAAATCGATCGTACTACCGAACGTGTGGCTGCGTCGAGGTACAGCCATCGTTCGTGCGAAAAAAAAAAAAAAAATTTGCTGCGGTTCGCGCCCCACGAGGTTACCGGAAAATTCAGGGCACGAAGGGTCGCGAACGAAAGATAAGAATTTGATGGAAAAAAAAATAAAAACAAAAATGAATTTCAGGATATATGGATTCAAATCGTTACTGGCCTTGTTACTGGCCACACGGCCAGTAACTAGAACCGTGCGACAAATGACCGTGAAAAAAAATCAAGATTAAAAATTAAAGAAAACTAAATAATAATAATAAAAGGGGTTTAAAAAACTAAGTAAATGTAAAAATGAAAAAAACAATAAATGTACCTTTTGGCCGCATGATTGGCGGGTATGCGGGATTCCCAGAAGAATCGGTCGGTAATACGAGAGTTCTATAATCTAAAATGTCTGAAATAAAAAGAAAACATAACAAAATAAAAAAATTTAAAAAAAAACCAAACCAAACCAATAAAATGATTGACGAATAAAAGGGATGAAGATAATTTGCACGAGTTAAATAAAATAATAGTAAACAAAAGGTAATAAATACTCGTAAGCATTGCTGCAAATAATAGTCAAATGAACAAGTTGAAATAACAAACACACAATAATTCAGTAAGTACGAGACGATTGTGAAAAAGCCAAAAATATTCACTGTGTGTGTGTGGTGTGTATGATTGAGGAAGATTATTGGTTCAGAATTTTTGCAAAGATGGCAATACAAATATAAAATCAATAATTGTGAGATGGAAGATGAAAGAAGGAAGAAAAGAAAAAAAAATTGGAGAACGAAAAATCGTGGGTAAAGACGAGCCGTTGTATAAATGCAAGTCAATGGACCGACCAACTCGAGAGTAAGGGAAAGGAAATATAAAGGCGGAAGCGAAGTAAACGGCTCGGTGGGTTTTCCGATACGATAAGTCTTTCCCGGATTCTCGATAGACCACCCCCATCCCTCCCCCCTCCTCCCCCATGAGAAAGAAGCTCTTGGGACGTTTGGCCATCGCGAGCCAAGCTGATGATTGTGTTCATTTTTTTCTTTCTCCTTCTTTTTTTTTTTGTATTTTTTTATTACTTTCTTTTTTCAACCACTCAAACTTTCATCGTCGATCGAACACAGCCTCCGGTTCGAGATCGTCGAGAGACCCTCGTTGAGGGGGTACAAACTTTTACACGAGATACACTGACCCGATGGATTGGGGAAGAAAAATATGAAATAACCGTTCTCGATGGCTCAAAAAGGTGGAAACGAAAAGAAAGCGTACAAAAAAAAAATAAAAATAAACGCAAGTCGATACGATTCTGCTTCGATATCCCGTCCGACACACGATTGAGCAAACATATTTCGAAAGCTGCAGAATTTTTTTTTTGATTTTACAAAAATTTAGATTTTTTTTTAATTTTTGTAAATCAAAAATTCAAAACTTCGAAATTGTTATAAATGTGAAAAACGTTTCATCGACATCTACCCTACGACCTTATAGCGAATTATGTTCGAATCCGTTGCATCTATTGCATCCCATCAATTTCAGACGCGATGCTTTTTTGTTTTTGTTTTTTTTTCTTCATTGTCTCGTTGAATTATTTTTGTCTTACCACTTTGGTCTGATGCGGCGGGCTGGCCGCCCGCGCTAGACGAGGGCGTTGCAGGTCGTGCCAGCCCAACGTCTTCGCGTAAGTAAGCAGTGAAAAATCGAGAACATTATTAATCGAAAAAGCTCAGAATTTTCATTCACAATTTCGACGAATCGCAACAAGGCCAAGAGAGTTAGTCAAAGGACAAGTGGCAACGGGAATCAAGACAGTCGGGATTGTGGAAAATTGTTTTTTCTTTTTTTAATTTTTCAATCAATCATTTTTCTCATTTTTCAATCGATCATTAGAAATCAATTTGATAAATCCACGTTAGTTCATCGTCTTTAAAATTTGCAAAGTCTTCGCTATTATTTTACAAAAAATCAATCAATCCCAATGAATTTGTCATGAACTGTGAAATACTGTCACAATTTTTTGCATAATTATCTTACCGAGAGTTCTAATGGTGATGACTTTACTGAGCATTCCATCGCCAAGCGCATTTTTTCCAATAACTTGAAACTCGTACAACGTTCCAGGAGCTAGCCTGTTTATCGTCACCGAGGTACTGCCCGACGGGGTCACGGGAATCGTTGTCCATTCCGAAGTTCCTGCTTCTCTGTACCTGATAATCCGAATAACAAAATCAAAAATAAAAGAAAAACACCAAAGTTAAAGAAATGCAAGTTCAAAGCTAAAGCTTTAAAGTTGGAAAAATAATCAGTAAAATGTAATTGGTCGTGATCGATAAATCGGAATCACCGCAATTTGTTAAAATCCAACGTTCCAACTCACCAAATCGTGTAGTCCTGTTTGTAATCAGGACCTCCCGAATAACCCGGTAGCCAAGTGAGCGTAACCGAGAATTCCGTGGCCGTGCCGGAAACATTGTGAGGCGCGTGTGGTTGGGTGCCCTCGACGATGAGTTGCGTGGCCGAAATAATCGTTGCCACTTCGTTTGACGCGACGCATTGATAAAAACCAAAATCTGTGCGTCTGAGACCCTCTATCGTCAAATTACCACCAACCACTTTCGCACGATTGCGTTGAATCGGTGCTCCGTCTTTCTAAAATATCCGAAAAAAACAACAAACATTCCAAGGTCAAACATATTTTATTCACAAAAATTTTTCGTCATCCGATTTATCTTCCATTCGATGAAATCTGGATTACGGTCAATGGAAATGGACCAGTTAGCTCACCCTTTGCCACTGTATCGTGGGTTTTTGCGTGCCCTCGGCTTCCTGAGCGTCGCAATTCATTTCCACGGTCTCGCCGACCTTGCGCTGATACATGGCTTCGGGTTCGAGCGAGAAAACCGGAGGATTGCGAACCAGAACGTCCATGGGACCGGAACCGCCTTGCGTGCCCTGAGCGTTGTAAGGCGTGCACGTGTACTTGCCCTCGTGATTCTCATTCACTCGAGTGAACAACAACGAACCGTTGTTCATTATAACAATGTCCTTGGTCTGATAAGGTTCCAAAAGACGTTTGTCCTTCGTCCAAGTTACGTATTGCAACGGTGGATTGGCTTTGATGTAACATTGTACCACACCGGCCAAACGAAATGGCAGATATTGCACCGTAGGCGTGAAGGTCACCTTCGCTGGGTCTGAAATTTCATTCGTCGACAATAAAAAAATAAACAAACATGTCGAAGGTCATCGAAGAAGAACAATCTTCCATTTTTTTTGTTTACCAATTTGTGCTAGTTCATTCAATTAGATTTTTTGATGGCTGAATGATTTGTTTTTGTTTTGATTTGTCAATGGCAAGGAGTTTTGAAATTTTTTTTTTTGAGATAATTACATTCGACGTTGAGATAGGCTGTTGCACTTTGGGGTTCGCCAATTCCATTGGTAACCTCGCAAAGGTATTGACCGGAGTCATCGGCACTGACGGGATTTATAACGAGACTGCCGTCCTTTCTGATTGATACCCTTGTGTCGAGAGCCGACACCTCCGTGACCGGAGCGCCCTCGCGAAACCAACGTACCGTCACGTTGCCCGGCAGCGCTTTGGCCTCGCACGAAAATTGCACCTTCTCACCCTCCAGCTTGGTTTGATTCGATGGTGGAACCATTATCACCGCACCGCCTGAAATTTCATCGATAATACGTTTGTTTAGCGATTCAATGTCCGTGTGTTCGTTTGTGAGTCACAACCCTCACATTTTATCATTTATATACCCATCCAGATGAAAATTTGTACAAGGACGTAGATTTATGACCCAAAAACACACATGTTAAGATTTTTTGAAAAATAATTTTTTTTTAACCCGTTTTTGCAGATACAAAAGTCTACTCAATCGTTTTTTTTAGTCACCCATTGAGTGGGGTGTCTTTAAACAGGTCTTCTGAAATGGAACGAATAATGTTTCGGCGAACTTTTCATTTAAAACCTTCGGTCATGAGATATTTGCTTTCAAAGTCATCATCAGCGACAAAAATCTGGAAAAAATTCCAGGATGTAGCTTTCAACAAGTACTTTCAACAAAAATTACAACCAACACTCTAGCAAACTTAGTTCCTAGAAAATAGATAAATAACTCATTTCCCAAACCAATAAAATTATGAAAAAAAATATGTAAAGCTCTAGAAACACATGATAAAAATTTCAATAAAAATATATCAAGTTCAATATATAAAAAGTTCAATAAAAATATATAAAAAATCAATAAAAAATGTATTTGATTAATCAATCATCACAAGAAAAAAACAAACAACATCACGCAAATGACAAAAGAACGTTGAACAAAGATCGACGAAGTGTTACAAGTGAATGAACCCTACAGGGTTCACCCCCACGCACACACACAACGAGGTTAGCGATAAAGCGACCGATACACAGAGTCTGAAGGGCGTTTTCACGACGAAAATCCCCCGAATAGCCAATATCCCCGGAGCGAAACGACGAAAGCTCGGGAGAGTCTGAAAGCTCGAAACGTTCGGGCTTTTAGCCCGACGTTTTTCATCCGGGGAACAGGACAACGTGTTCGGCGTACGTCTGAGAGGAGCCCGTGTGTAACAAGGGGTTTCTTCGGAAGGGGGGGGGGGGCGGGAGGGGAGGAAAGGGGTTGACTGTACAACGGGTCTCGGGGAACAACCACGACGAGACGTAGCGGAATAAAGCGCACAACCGGAGTTTCGCTACCAACCCCAACTCCCTTCTAGAGGTCCTCTCTACTAACGACGGACCTGGAGGGCCAACCGAAGCAACCGAACTTTCCAACGTGGTCCTCCTCTTCCCCCGTAACAACTTAGACCTTGGAACGCGTAGGGCTTTGGCAAAAGGGGATTAAGGTCGTTGGATACGAAGCAAAGAGGGGGATGGAGTTTTCCGAGAGAGGAAAACTCTCCCCAGTCTGACGACTAGCATAGATCCTTCGGGCTGTATCGTCGTTCTCCTCTCTCTCTCTCTTTCTCTCTTTTCCATACTCATGGTAAGCTATTGGAAAGCAGCTCACTCGATCTTCATGGATCGGCAAAGGATTTGAAAGAAAGAAAAAAAAAAACGGAAAAGTTGCCAGCTTTTCATCGGCTACGCCTGGCGTCGCGAAATTCCGTTGCTTTATTCCACCCCCTTCCCTCTCCTTCCTCCCCCCGGTCCGGCGTATTACAACGGAGCCAGACGATCCGGGTCGACTCGAGTATAACGTCTTGCGGTGCGCATCGTCTTGGTTGTGTATCCCAAGCTTTCGGATCTTGTTTGCCTCTGTGCTTACCCACCGAACACGAATATCGTGAAATTGATCCCCCCGTTCCTTAGGCTAGCCAACCAACATCACGAAAATTCAACACGCCAACCTAGAATCTCATGGAACAGCCTCGGGAATAATCGTTGCGTTGTTCAACGATGTACCATCGAATTGGAAGACGAGTCTGGAGGCTTTCGAAACTTCCAGCAATTTTGATATTCCATTTTTCCGATACTGAATCGTTCGAGGACGACTCATCTTTGACGTCTTCTGTCTTTTAGAACTGTTGGGAGAGATTGAATAATTTTTCCGATGTCGGAAATGATCATGTGGTTCATCAACTACGACTGTTGGAATCTTTTTTTCTTTTTTCTTGGGAGAATGCGAGTGGATTAAGGTGCGCGTTGGAAAATTCCACGAGATTACGCAGTCAACGAGGCGACGATGACGATGAACGGAAACGATGAGCGACGACGGGTTCCCGAGTCAAGTCGTGCGAGAACGGAAATTCAGGGATGAGTAAAGAAAAGACAAAAAATACGGATACAGCATCCGTTGGTGTGCAACGGAGTTGGAAATTCTTGACGATGTCTTTTTTTGGGTGGTTGTCGAGTGACAGGGCGATATTCTTATTGAGTCACTGGGGAGGGGGGGGAGGACGAAATTAGGGTAATGATATTCAGGATGGGACGGAGCGATAACCAAAAGCTGTGTTCGCAGATGCGTGGCGGCCGTGACTGAGTAGCAAACGAAGCACGGGGACGTTCAATCGAGTTGGGGGATGAATTTGTAGGCGATGGAAAGCCACCCTCCTTCCCTCCGTGATGGCCCAAAGACATATCTGGCTTCCTGCTAAATCTCATCTATAATTTTTTTGATATTTTTTTTTTTTGAGAGGCTTACCGGCTATGATGACTCGTGCCGAGTGGCTGATTTGTCCCTCGCCGTTTCGTGCTATGCACGTGTAATCACCGATATCCTCGGTTTTTATCGTAGCTATGCGCAATTCCGTGCCCTCGTTGAATATCCCAATGGTGTTTGACGTTGCCACGGGATTAGCGTCCTTGTACCAAACTATTTCCGGTGTCGGTGTACCCTCGGCCTGACAGTTGAGAATTATCGAATCACCCAGATTCACGTAGATCATGTCTTCCGGTGTTATGCTGAATTTCGGTGGTGCTGAAGAAACATATATATATATATATGTATTTTTTATTGTCGTACGATATCGTCGATAATTGTTCGTGACAATTGTCGAAAAAAAGATAATTCCAAAAAAAAAGCGATGAAAAAATTAATTTCGTTGATTGTTCGATGACCTTGAAAATTGTACGGTGATTATAGTTCAAAGTGTCGTGTTTGTTATTCGATTGGACGTGTCGCGAGTTTCATCCGTGAGTCGGGGGGGCATAATTGTTGCCGTGGATGAAGGGTAAAAAGCGGTACGATAAACGTTTGCAAAGTCTCGCGTAAAACCGGTCGCGGAAGTGGCAAAAGGTTGAGAGTCGAAGTGTGCGGAATATACGTAGACACAAGGAGTGGGACAACGACCGCGCGACGACGACGACGACCGGACGAGTAGAGACGTGCTTCCCGCGAAGACAAAGGTTCGCGCTAAATGGTTTCCGGTACGGTTCTCCGGGTAACCGGGGAACCCTTTGATGCCCGCGGTACGGACGAAAGTTTACCGGCAGGGGTTGGCTTCTGTTTTAACAGCCCGTGTCGTCGACGACGGACGTGGGAGAGACACTGTGACCCGAAAGTAAACGTCGACTTGTGCGGTGGAAAAAGACGACGGGAAAAAAGAAAGAAAAAGAAAAAACATAAACGTGCCAGGAGGACAAACGAACGATCAAGAATCTTGGATAACAACTTAAAGTGTTTTTAAGTTGGACGGAAAAACACAAAAATTCGTCGGTATTTCACTTAGCATCGGAAATGAACGATAATTTGATGAAATAAAATTTTAGATGTATTTTTTTTTCTATTAGTAACCATAATTTGGTTATCATGGAAAAATTAATTATTCACGAGAATTGATGTTTTAGAATCGATTATAAAATTTAGTAATTGGTATTAATATCAATTACTAAATATTATAAACGATTATAAAACAATAATTCTCGTAAATTATCTATAATTATTACAGAAACATTATTATTCATATAGCTATTAATATTTCATACTAATCAATTAATAATGATAATTAAAATAGTCAGAAAAAAATTTAATAAGCTTTTTCATTGAATAAATCAACATCCAATTGCTCACAATTCACCGACTTAAAATGTAAAATGAAAAAAAAAAAAAAATGATGGAGAATAAGAAAAGAAATGATGCTTACCATGAACGTCAAGATGGAACCAGGTACCGTTCTTGTTGCTGTTCGGCGATCTGTTTAGGAAGACAACCTTGCACTCGTACCAGCCCTGATCGCTCTCCCTTATGTCCGTGAGATTGAGACTGGCTATGCCGTACGGCGAATTCGGACCGACTCTCGAAACACGACCCTCGTAACCCTCCCCGCTGTGGGTCGGATAAGACTCGTACCATATGTATATCGGCGTCTCTTTTCCCTGATTTACCAAAATAAAAAAAAAACAAACCCCCGAAACAGACCACAAAAATTAATTGAGACAATTGGCCAAGGTCCGCAATCTTCATTGAAAGCTGGTGCAAACGATCGTCAAGCAAAATTATTCGGCATTGTCAATGGCAAACAATAATACGACAACGTCAAATATTTCAGCCAATAAATATTTATTTCAATTTTTCCGAATGATAATTATGTTCAAGCTCGAGCTTTCGAACGATTTTTGAAAATTTTCCGGTAGAACAATCGGTATTGCACCAGCTTCCATTATTTTACGTTTTTACATCGTCAACGATTGCTCAACGATAATAATGATAAGGCATTGGGATGCAGCGTGTGAAGTGGGAGTGACTTTCCGGATTATTATGCGTTATGCGAATGAACTTTTTTGTTTTTTGTTTTTTTTTTTTACGTACCGGAAGTGCACTGACCCAAATGAGATGAGTAGGACAGACGCGAACCACCGTTTTTTTATTTTTTTTTTTTAATTTTTCACTGTGAGATGAAATCGATTGACACGAATAACGATTTGCTATATATAGAACTCGCGCGAATTGACATATCGAATCAATGTGCGCGGTCGGTGCAAACGAAAATAGCATCGCGAAAGATTACATGAGATATATATGTGTGTACATATATACACGGGGCATTTCATTTCAAATCAGACGATCAAAATCTTACAAATTCAGTTCACAATTTTTTCTTGGCTTTCATTTTATCCCAAAAACATCCGTGATTTTTTAATAGAATTTTTCAATTCCCCTACAACCCCCAAAAAAGATTCAAACTATTTCCAAACAAGAAAAACTTTGGACATAACTAAATGTTGATAATTTTTCTCTTTTTTATTCCAGTAGTTCGAAAAAAACGATGTTTGCTGAAATTGCAGAGTAGGATTTATGTCGCATCTTCTTCATTCATTTATTTTTTCACCGATTTAATTTTTTTGAGGGTTGTGAAGAGTCCGAGGATTCTAAAAAAAATAATTTAGTGTTCTTTGGGGTCAAACAAGAGTGAAAAAAAATTATGAACTGAGTCGGTAATATTTTACGTGGAATGTCCCGTATGTATGAGTGAATATATATGTACACACATGTATTCTCATCGGTTGGGGTCCGTATGGCTGCCCTACTGACTACGAAACGACAACGATCCTTTCACATGCGAAGCGAAGCATATAGCACGATATTACGTGAAAAATAGAGGATGTAATATATATATATATATAGAGATGAAATCAATTGGAACTGTGGCAAAGGTAAAAACGTTTCATTCTCGAACAAGCTTGTACTGATACACGATGTGGCCGAAAGAGGGTTTTTCACTGGCAATTTTTACGGTCAGCGAATCATGCTACTATGAAGCACTTTTCAATAAATTATTTTGCAACGATAAAAAAAAAATGAAAATAAATTTTCAAGAAAAAAAAATGAAACAAAACAAAATACCGAATTAAAAATCTCGATCGATATTTACGATCAACGAAAGTTTCATACTTCACAGAATTTGAATTAAAAAAAAAATTCATTTCTAGTCTCACGTTGTTATGTTTTCTTTTGACAAGTCTGTTTTATTTATTTTTCTTTTTTTTTTTACACAAATTTGAGAAAAATTGTGATTCAATATTTTTTCAATTAGATGCAATTTTGTATGCAATTTTTTCAATTTTTGTATAACTCGTTGTAACTTGTGCAAACGCAGAAAACACTCTGACCGACTGGTTCGCGTCACGAAAATTGAAAAGTCACGGTGACCCGGTCGAATCTTTTTCGTGATTCCGGCCGAAAAAGTCGGGAGTGTTCGAAGGGGATGCATCTTGAATTATACAGCAACCTCGTGCCAAAATGGAGTTTCGTTGGTTCGTGGAAATTCTCATCGCTCGGATGGGCCATCGGATGACCGACGGGCCACAACCCGTTTCGCGTCACGTTCGGCGTTGCGGAAATTTTGATAATTCATCGGTTAATGCGATGAGTTGGCAGGTTGGCAACGATATCGGGGAGCAACGATAGCACGGACCACGGAAACGTGGATCGTGCACCTGCAGCGAGTGGCTCGTAGTGCAGTCCGTCTGCAACGGTGGGAAGTAAGGGGCGAGGGGGTGGGTGGGGGTTGGAGTGGCCAAAGGGACGAACCACTCTAGCAAACTAGATTTCGCTCAACGTCGAAAATTTCACGTCCACGATGATCGAAATAATTCAAAACAACGAAATTTCAAGAAAAAGAAAAATTATATATAGTCTATATATAAACTATATATATACGACTAGGCATACATAGTTTATGTATAATTTTTCAACTTGAAAATTTTCATTGAAAAATGCATGGAAAATAAATATAAAAAAATATAATTTTTAATAAGCCAATTAAAAATTATATATATTTTTTATAATCCAAAAAACTAAAAATTATATTACGCCATTTTTTTTTCTAAATCCTCAAGCGCAATGTTCGTTCACGGTGAGTGCCAACGAGACGATTCAACGAATTCAGAAGTCGCCAATTTTTTTTTTCGTCATGCAGCTTGCACGCGAGCTTTTTTCTAATGACGAAAGAATCTCGTGATACCGTGTACACCTCGTTTCCGGTCTTTCATCGTCGTCGATTATCCAACGCTTCGGCCTTGACATTTTCACCGGTCTCGAAGAAATTATCTTTTGAAAGTAAATCCTCGCGTCATTCCACGTGTAACCATTACCGCCTCGGGGGGAGGGTGGGTTTACATTTGCGACCAACTGGCTAATGCGTTACCGGTCCGACTGGTACACGGTATCAGAGCCCGAGGGTTGGCTCTTTGGTGGACGAACAAAAAGCTTCTTATCTGTCTGCCCTTGACCCTCCTCGACCGTCACCCTCGCGGCTAAATGCCCATACGTACAAAGGACCGCGCTGGACAAAAAAGAATTCTAAAAAATGATGACCTCTGCGTTTGTGTTTGTCGACCTTCACTCGATACGATTGAATCTTGAATCCACCGTCGAAGGGGAGAAAACTTGGGTTTTTAAGAGATCCAAGACTCCCAATCGAGTCCCACGACAATTTGTAAATTTGTCACGTGGATTTGTCTTATTATCTCGAGTCCGAACATTTCCATCTCAACATCCCCCATCTAGAAGACATCACACCGAATCTAGAACGTCAGGAAAAATTCGGAATTTTCGTCTTCGAAGTCCGTCCAAACTCAATTACAGGAAACGACATCGTTATAATCAATTTCATCGGACTGGGTGACAGTTAGCCAACTCTATTCGACAACCATCCAACGGGCATTAACCGTTAATTACCAATAAACCTTGACGAGTGTTACACGTGAACATTCGTTCGAAGTCCTCCCCCAAAAATTCTCCCCAGGGTGACGAATAAAGCTTCGCGAATGTGGATGGGGAGAAGGTTGCTAATTATCTGGGGCTACGATGGTTCGTCTCGAGGGTGCTGGGGGCTGGCATTAATAATAATAAAAGAATCCCTGCCAATTAACGAGCCATAAAGGGTGAAGGACGTGACGACGAACGGAAATGGTTCGGTGGGGCAGGCCGTCGAAAAGAAACCCGAACGGGAGGGTGGGGGGTGAATCGAGAAACGAGAGCGAAGAGGAAATGAGACTGAGAGTCGGAGACCTAACGGGTAAAGTCGCGACACACGGTCGGGGAACTTGGGGGATGAACGTGGAGGGGGTGAGTTGAGTGCTCGGTGAATCGGAGGGTTGGTAACCCTGACACACTCGAGTGCTCGGCACGTAGCCGAGCGACGTTGCCATTCCCGGTGAATTCTGGTCTAACGGTAGGTCGCTTCAACGTTTCTGCTGCTGCTGCTGCTGCTGCTGCTGCTGCTGGTGATGACGCTTGCTGGTACCGCGTCTGCATTATGTATGCGACCTCCTGGCCGTTGCAACGTTTGCCTCACGTCCTCAACCTCACGGCCCAGCTAGCAACTCATGAACATTCACACCCGAGCCAGGATAACACTCGAAATTCCGAACGATCGATGATCAGAACGAACGCAGTTCAAAATGCCCGATGCTTCGACGGGTCAGAATTCGGCGGACGTTTGTGAAGTTTCAGAAGCTTCCGGAAGGCTTTTTCAGTGCAACGCAAAAACGGAGAGCTGTCTTGGAAGAAGCAGCGAAGTGGAGTTGACGTCTCTTACTGAACTGGCTGTTCTGGGTCTGGCTTCATCCCTCGAGCATCCACCCCGGATGCTTCGCGACACGACGAAAGTCTTCCTCGGAGCTTTCACAATCGCTCACACTCGACTCGTGTTACTCATACGCCACGATATTCGAAGCCAACCCCTCACAAACACTTCGCGACATCCCGGAACCCGTGTTTCGTCACCTTCGTCAAAGTTAGTTTCACAACGACGGTTTCAGCTTCTTGACAACCGGAACTGTCATTCCGGAAACGTGTTTTTGCGAATCTGCGTTTGTGACTTGGGGGGAATAGGAAAGGGAGGGGTGAATGGGGTGAGTATTACGAACGAGAGACTGTCAAGACAAGACGAGTCTTTTTGATGGTCGTTTTGCAAACGGCAAATGGCCCGTGACGAATTCGTTTTCGCGCGAATGAGCTTTTTGTCGTCGCAGCTAGATCGTACATTTGCGAAAGTGCATCGCACTGGGTGGTTCACGATGGTTTTCGCGTAGCGACGATATATCGGTGGTGAATTGTGTGAGAGCTTGCGGAGGGGGGAGGGGGGGGGGAGTATCGGGCGAACAAGCCGGGGTTGTAGAGTGAGGCCGAGGCCGATGATGATGAAGGTGGTGGAAATTCTTCGTCGTTCTATTTTTAAAGCCCCCCCCCCGACGAAACGGTTAACCGAGTAACGTTAAATCGATAACACAGACGCAGCGTCGCTCAACCTTATTCCACGTGCAATGGAGCTTGCACGCTGTGACGCTTGTTCGTTTCTGTATTTTTTTTTTCTTTGGGTTTTTTGGATTTTTTTTTTTCGTGTTCGTTAAATCGTTTTGTGGATGTCGTCGAATATGTGAAAGCTGGGAAAAATAAATGGAAGTTGGGGATGAAAACTTTTCGTTCGTAAAATTTTCGAAAGCTTTGGATAATTGTCAATGAGAGATTTGTATTGGCATTTTCGAGTTGTCAGATGAATATTTCTATCCAGCTACAAGCTTTTAACGAAAAAAAACCCATCGAAGATTATTATCACATTCGTAAGATTTCAATAACAAGTTGTCCAGACGTTTCAACTTTTGTAGGGTTCAACGTTGTGAAATAAATTTTACAGGGAGCTGTTTTTTTTTTTTTTTTTTTTCAAAGGACAGACACAAGTTGCGTTTCCGGCAACGAAATATTCCGAACTATGTTCACGCTCCTTTGGGACGTATTATTTCATGAAAAGCTCGAATACAGTTGGCGAAGGGAGAGAGGGAGGGAGGGGGGGGAGGGGATAAAGTGGGCACCCAATGAGACGTCGGCCGGCTTTTAATAAGACAATGTCGCCCGCGGGCTTAAAGCTACGAGAGGCAGGCGCTCGGCGCGGTCGTCCCGAACAATTAATCTGTTAAGTGCTCGCCCGGAAACTCCTCCGGCTTATTCCCTTTTATTATCCAACCGAGTCTTTCTCGAACCCTCGCCCCGTTTCGCTCGTTTCGGCTGGTGCTACTGTTACACTTATTTCACCCTTCCCCCTCGCCAACGTTTGGACTCTCGCGAACCGGGGCTAAGCTCGTGACACCGGTTCTCGGGGGTATAAAAAAAAATATAATAATGATAATAATAATAAAGTATTAGCCACCCCGTTTGGCGCTTTGTAAGCTTTTTTATAACGTGCCGAGCATTCCGAGTATTCTTCCGTTACCGAAACCTCTCGCAACCGGCCGCTGCTTCACAAATTGCCAAAATAATGGAGCTTTAATAAAAATCTAAAAATACTGAAAATCGTGTTTCATTTTTTTTTTTACCAATTTTCAGGTAACTGTTGATATTCAGAGAGAGAGAGGCCTGAGACTTAGGGATTGTTTCTTTTTCAAGTCCAACTTTGGCTGACCTTCTGAATTTTCAAAAAGCTATTATATGTATTTTGGTCACGTTTGAATCAAATTGTACCGATTGTCCAATCGAATAATGCAACATTCGTTGCCAAAGTATTTTCATTTTCAAATCGACGACAATGGGTTACGATGTCCTCGACATTGGAGAAACATGAAATTAGCTGAGCTTTCGGTGTGCGAATGAGAAAAACAAAAAAAAAACACAATGAAGAAAACAAAACCGAGTTGTGGTACAGGGCTAATTTCGAAATAAACCATAGAAACAATGGGGGTATTCAATTTTCAACCTTTTTTTCTTCGAGCTTTTCGCACAGTGAGGTGCATGACGCTCTGAAGCACGGAGCGAATGGAAATGGCGGAATTTAACGTTGAAAAACAAAGTGCGGAATTATTTTCCCAACGGTCTACGAATATTCCAACCGCCCCTTCTCACCCCCTCGGCCCTTCTTTGCAACCCACCCCCCCGTTGGGGAAATAATAAGAGGCCCGTCCGCTCTGTGACTTTCCGAGTCGCAAGCTCATGCACAAACATAATGGGTTTTCGTGTGTCTCACTCTTGGCAATCTCTGTGTGTAAGTGTGTAAATATATATATGTATGTATATGTGGGTGTGTGCCAAGCACAACGCTGTCACTCGCTTCCTTGCGAGACAATGGGTTTATCCCCGTTTCTCCAACGTGAACACACGGAATACGACATTTTCCATTTGCCCGACACGACGAAGTGTGGAACTATGGAAAACTCGATAAAGAAAGTACCTGCGGAATTTTGAGTCAGAGAGGAGGGGTGTGAGGGAGGGGCCGGGGGACGGGGCTTGCAATGAAAAGCTTTGCAAGCCGTGCTCGAAAGAACGAAAATCTCGGCGATAACACTGGAAAATTACGATTATCGTGTAACGTATAATGGCGTTGCAAATTTTTCCACTCCGAAAGAAAAAAAAATGCATAAAAAAGTGGGTGAAAAAAATGAAATTACGCGACAATTGTTGAATCACCATTATCATAAATTGTCGGCTATATTTGTTTCGAATGAAATTTAACTAATTTGTTATTGGAACATTTTCACTCGAATTTTCTGTATTAATTGATTCAAAATAAATAAATAAATAGTAAATAAATAAATAAATAAATGAACAAATAAATGAAGGAATAAATAAATAAATAAATAAATAAATAAATAAATAAACGAATAAATAAATGAAACCAAAGTGAAATACAAATAAGAAATGAAAAGTTCCATCGACAAACAAACATCTTTGTCCAAAAAAGAAATCTCACAAATTCGAGTTTCGGATAATAATAATTATTAAAAAAAATCTTGCACAAGCCTCAGGTCGACTTAGTTATCGCAACTTGAAAAATGTTTCACGTGCGAATCGTTGGCGAAGCACGCGATCGACACGCGATATTCGTGACCATCGGCAATCACAGGTCGGATCTCTGTTTAACGAGTGAATTTCACGAAACTCGACGATGCCAAATGTCACCCCGCGAATCGTGTCGCGTCGTGTCGTCATTGCACATCCACGCTAAGTGGAAAAACACCCCGACCGGGCGCACGAAAATTCGGGAAAGCTCGAAAACGTAGGTTTGGGTCGCCCCCCTCCCCCCTCCCATCTCCGCAGGTTCGACGGAATGTGAAACATCAGAGTCGGTTGCCGAATTTTTCATGTGGGCCTTCACGTGGTGCGTCTCTCTTTCATCCGGCCGAGTGGTGCATATGCATCGTCGAGGGGTTAGAGGGGGGATGGGGGGGAGGAAATCCGACCAGAAGCACGGAGAGCTTGCGCACTCGGGCCTAGCAATTCCCCCGGCGGCTACGTTCCCCGGTGTTGCACCGATGCAACTCCATACTCACCACTCGCGCACTTTCAACCCCTTTAAAAAAAAAAAAAAAAAAAGAAAACGAAAAAAAAGAACGTAGAAAAGCGCGAATAAAATGCATTTCTACGTTTCTCGGGGTTGTGCTTGCCATCTGCAGCGGGCACGAGAAGGGGGTGGGGGAGGGGGGTGGGGGGTCGTGTGGTTGTTGCGATACACGAGTGTTCGCCTTTCAACCAACATTTATCAAAACTTTTGTTCTCTTTGCGCTTGCATATATATATATTTTTTTTTTCTATTTTTAATTTTTTTTAGTAATTCTTTTGTTTTTTTTTCTGTGTCTTTTTTTTTTTGGTTTCGAATCTCGATTGTGGGGTTGACGGAACGAGAAGAAGAACAAAAAAAAAAAAACAACGCGCATGGGTGAAAATGCAACGGGGGGTTGAAAACGGAATTTTCACATGTTCCGCGGATTCGATTTGATTGTTGCACAGAGAGTTGCATGGAGAGAACGTCAACGATTGAAAATTCAAAGCGCTGATGAGGAAACGAATGTTTTTTGTTTTTTAGACGTTATTGTCGATGCCGGTTGGGGGGTAAAAAAAATGGTGGGAGAAAGCTTTGATCGAGTGTTTTTCGGTACGACGAAAAAAAAAAAACCAAACAAAAAAACAAAACCACCATTGATTTTGGGATTGCACACTGAATAATGCATTAAACGTCGGTTGCGAGATGGGGCTGGGGACACGGCGTGGAAGTTGCTCCGAATCGACGTCGGAAAATGCAATTCCAGTTTTTTTCTTCTTTTTTTAATCGTTGGCACGTGTTTGCCGATTGTTTACGTCGAACAGGGCGAAACAATTCATTGATCACGGAACAAAAAAAAAAGGGGGATTTACATCGTTTATTTTTGTTCGTGAAACGTGTAACGTGTGTGACGAAATATGATTTTTTGATTTTGTTTTATTCATTTAAATTTAATCACGAGAATAAAAGAAAAAATAGTATCGAACTAACGTGAACATTGTCACCAACACAAAAATAATTGAATGAAACAAAGAGCAAAGCTTTCTAATTTCAACAGAATATATTTTTTAGACCACGAAAAAAAGGTGAAAACTAATAATCTTACGAGTGGAAAATAAAATTGATTTTCTGGGTCAACGTTCAAGTTTCATTGAAAACATGTAAAACCTTTTTTTTCGTTGAGACATTCAATTCTTCGATTTTATACATTTTTGTGAATAATTTCGATGTCGTCACCGAAGACGATGCGAAAAATTACAAAGATGCATTTTCGTGATTACAAAATTGCAGTGTGAAAGTGAAAAAAAAAAAAAGAAATGAAAATAATAATAAAAAAAATAAATAATGATAAGAATAATCGAGTGATCGATGACGAAGAGCGCGAATGGCCGCGTCGAGTGTCGACGAGTGGGTACAGTGGCTTCGCGGACGAGCGACGGGTATCAAATTCAATTAATTCCAACCGATTAGACCCCCGTTTCCTGGATTATCCAGCGGATTAATTTCACCGTGGCCTAAGCATGGGAGACGAGGAGTAAAAGAGAGAAAGAGAGCCAGCGAGAGAGAGAGAGAGAGAGAGAGACAAAATGATATAGTGAGAGAGAGAGAGAGCGATAGAAAAAATGAAGAGAGGTCGAAGGGTATTTTAACGCTCCCGGGGCAAGTGCAATGAACCCACGGCTCGCGCCAAAATGTCTGCGAGACGATGATTATGCGTTTACGTTCGATAAACACGTTGTCGCGATGAATTTTTCGTGATTTTCGTGAAAACGAGTGGAAACAAGGTGAGACGAATGAAGATCGAATCAGATAACGAGATAGGAACATTAATTTTCAAATAACGATATTTTTTCGATGGATCGATAAAAGTGCAATGACATTCATAATCGTTACACCAACTTCACTATGATGAAAATGAAGAAAAAATGTACGAACGATGAATTTATCGGAATTGAGATGTGAAGGTCAATGAAGGTCGTGTGGTCGATGAAGTTAAATTCAACGGTACCGCAAAAAAAATCGTGAGTTTATGCTCTGCCCTCTCAACCTCAAAATTTTCGTAACATTTTGTAAAAAAAAAAAAAAGAAAAACATTCTGGTTTATTTTATTTATTTATTTTATTTTTTTTCAAAGAAAATAATCGGAAATGGTAAATAAAATGGTGACTCGAAGTATTTGGAAGATAAATAATCGAACCAAGTGACTAACAACGCATCTACCATTGACCAATCGAATCTCATTTATGATGCTTCAATGCGATTGTCGTTTCGAATGAAAAAAGAATATATGAAAGATAAATTTCTTTTTTTTTTGTTCGAAAGTGGCGTGTCCCGTTCGCCATTGATCGTCCAATCGTCATTGTTTTCATCATTGTTCATCATAAATGACTATAATTCATTGCAAATTTTATCATCATAAGCACGTAAGCTTTACAAAAAATAAATAAATAAATAAATAAATAAGGAAACTCATCGAAATAATAAAGGCAAGTCAACTCGGTCGAGCTTTACGACAATAATCATAATTCCAACGCTTCAACAACGTAACATGTTTTTTTTTTTTTGTTTTCTTCTTTCTTTCTTAATATCATGGGGTCACGCTCTGGCACTTTTTTTTTCAAACGTCAACCGGTACCAGCTGCTGCACACACACACACGATTGCGACTGCTGCAGTTGACATTTTATTTTTCAACGATGATAAATTTTTTTTTATTTTGCAATGCCGATAAATTTTGATTTTTCATTTCGAGTTGATCAAAAACAATTGAATCAAAAACAATTCATCGATGGAAAAATAAAGAAAAATTTTCGATCAATTATTTCCTTGTCAAAAATAATTCCGAACAAAAAATACTTTG
The DNA here is from genome assembly GCA_963662125.1 of Diplazon laetatorius. Taxonomy (NCBI): domain Eukaryota; kingdom Metazoa; phylum Arthropoda; class Insecta; order Hymenoptera; family Ichneumonidae; genus Diplazon; species Diplazon laetatorius. The sequence continues at coordinate 788,634 of OY759163.1, read as the reverse complement.
ATCAATCGAAATGAACTTTTTTAAACGAATTTGAGCTTTTTTTCGTGCAATCGCGTTGAAAATCAGTGCGCAGTCGCGTGGCGTCGGAATTTCACGTTTTCTCAAATTGTCGCAAAATGGTTTAGGCGACGGAATCACCGCGAACAAGACTCGTCCGGCGATTAAGAGATTTCGCCGGAGACGAAGACGATTGGGACACACGCGGGGGGCTTGTGCTTGCGCGAGTCTCGAGAGCTACTCTAGGTTCGTACCACGTGGGCCGCGCTGGTACCGGGCGCGCGCGCGTAAGTGCGGTTTAAACGAGCGGGACCCCGTATTTAACTCACGGATAGAGAGCAGAGAGGGTGTCGTCCGATATCGTACCATCTCGCCTACCTTCTTCTCCCATTGGAGAACGTAGGGCACTGGGTGCTCACCGGGAAACTCAACGTGACAGTTGAACACCACGCTTTCTCCCAATATAGCCGTTATGTGAACCGCGTCCTGATGACAGAGACCTGATAACAGATTCGGAAGAAATTAAAAAAAATAAAATTAATAAATAAATACATCAAAAATAAATTACATTGATTAATTATCAAATCTTAATACTATTGAAATTTCTTCTATACATATATACATATTTCTATTCATATTTGTTTATATTTTTATATATTTTATTGTTATATTTTTAAAAATATATTTATATATATATTTTTTTCAAATTATTTTTGAAGCCTTGGCGAATACGATTTTTGTTATTAGTACATTCTTGAGACTCATATATTTAAATGTTGGTTCGAGCTCGAGAGATTCCTACATTATCGATGTTATCCGACGAAAATTAATTTTTCTTTTGTTTGCTTTTATTTCTTTTACAAATAATTTAATATCGAATATAATTGGTTCCATAAAATCATCAATTTCGTTGAGAATCGATGTGAAAACTTGATTCCTACGTATATGGCACCTTCAATGATATTAGGATAAGTCGATGTCACAATGATCAACAAAATGGGGAACCCACGATTTTTTTTTTATTTCCTAATTTTCATTTTTGTCAAACAAATCGAAACAATTATTTCTTTTTTCAAATGTATAAAGGGACATTGGAAGATAATTCGTCTAGATTGTCTAAATTCATGAAAACGGTTGCCGACGGTAAAGTCCGTTATTCCGATAAATTTTTATTGAAACATTCGCGACACCGAAGCGAGTGATTAATCCCTCGTGGGTGGTTGGTTTTAGGGGGACAGTTACCGCAAAAATAAAACCGACTCCATATCAACCAGCGTCCCGTTCCCAGGTCGCATCTTGTAATCTCCTCGGTCATCTTACTTCTCCGGCCGTGGAACAACGTCTGGCCCGAACGTATCCGGGAAAATGGCCGTGGGTAGGCGAACACCCGAAGGGCATTAAGGGTATTAAAGGTGAATCAAGACCCGTTTGCACCGAGGTTTACGATGGCCGACACACAGAACTGCGAAACGACGAATTCGCTCGTTCGAGTCCTCCAACCTGGATGTACCCGTCTGGTAATCACCTTAACCGTTCGGTCGGTCGTATATATGTGTCAGAGCTTACACACACACACACACAGGACACACTTGATGTATCCGAAAGCTTCGTATGTGACGAAGCGAAAGCTTCACAACGTGTTGTTGTAGTTTGGTATATTGGACGAGCGACAGCAGCGACACACGCGGTGTTCCATCGAAACGCTGGCAATCTCCGAACATAACCTCGCTGGAGGTTCTACACGCTTGGACCTCCCCCTCATTCACCCTCTGGAGCCCCCTTCGCGATATTGCATTAGTTTGACGAACTTTCCCCACTTGGTCGAGAGGTGATACCTTCGTCGCCATTCGTCTCGCCCCGCTCGACGCGCCCCCCCCCAGCGACAAAATGCCGAAGCTTGCGCCAGGTGGCGAAACCGTTCGATTTTCGTTCAACGATGAAGCTCGGAGTGATTGGATGCGAAAAAAAAACGCGGGGGGAAGTTGTACGAACGGTTTTATCGTACTGCGAATTTTTTTTCTTCAATTTTTTTTTTTTTTTTTTCAGTTACTGACAATGAGAGCTTTCATTTAGTGACTGCTTTGAATGTGTTTGGGATAATTTTCGGATGAACTGGAACATCAAATATTGTATGGAATATTACAATCTGGTCAGGATTCATCGCCAGTGACACCATTTTTATTTTTTTTTCCATCGGATGATAAAATAGTCGAATGCAATTTACTTTTCGTTCACAAGTAAATTCTCAAATAAACATTCGCAATAATATTGAAATAAATTGTACGGAATTGAATGAAAAAAAAATGCAAATGCAATATCAAACGTGAAAAAAATATAATAAAATAAAAACCAAAGGAAACAAACAAAAAAAAATGAAACGTCATGTGCAACAACGTGAAAAACGATTCGACCGGTGAGATTGAGGGGAAAAGTTGACGAAAACGAAGAGAAAAACAGTGAAATAGAGAAGAAACGAGTCGAAGATTACAGTTTCAAAGAGTCTGTTGTACACCGAGAATGAGGGAAGAGAGTGAGGGGTGTGTCTCGAGCCCGATGCTCGGTGTCGAAAAAGACTTTGATCGTCGCTCGAGTCTTTGTTCCATTGTCGTTAGCTTTTGTCCCGATTATTGTAGGCTCTCGATTCCGTTATATACAATCGCGAACACGAGAATTCGTACATATATATATATATACATATAAACACACACATATATATATATATATATATATATCCATAAAGTCTGCAGCTAGACACGAAAAGGGTACAGACGCGATTCCGGAAAATTCGACGGAACGAGTTCAAGTGCGGAAGAAGGAAATGAACGATAGACAAGGATGTCCGAAAGAGGAAGAGAGAGAGAACTACACGAGAGAAAATCGTCATCCAGGTGTACATAATGTTTGGTCGTGGATGTTTCTGGACCGTTCGATACGACATCGTGAACCGTTTGCTCGGTGCATCGTGTAACGGTTTTGTGTGAGTACAAACGTTTCACGGTTACGAACCTCGATGGGGGGGGGGGAGTGGGGTTTGATCGAATCCAATGAAAACTCTCAATCGGCGTCCACAGCACGACGACCAAGTCAATGTGAACTTTGTACGGCTTTTATAGTCCCTTGGGGGGAGGTTCTCTTATCACTGGACGATCGATTTCCGGCCGAAATTGGCGGAAATGTGAGAAGGAAGCAACCGAATGACTTACCAGATCTTTTTTTTTTTTTTTTTTCTTCGATCTTATCGTCGGGTATCTTTATCGACTATCTTGCTACACGAGATGTCGTATCGTTCGGTGTGTCGTTGGTTTATCAATTTGTGAAAAAAAAAAAAAAAAAAAAAAAAAAAAAAAAAAAAAAAAAAATCGTTGTTTTTTTTTTTTTTTTCACAAATTGAAAAAACATTTGGTGAATCGTGAAGATTCCGGATTGTGCCACTTGGTTAAGATTTCCATATAATGTGAATAAAGCAACCGGAAATTACGAACGGAGAAAAGCTCATTCGTGGAAACTAAAGCCCCACGCGATTCTTGACAAAGTTTTACCATCCCGTCCCCCCTTCTGCCCCACCCCACTCCCCCGCCGGGTGAATGAAAGCACGGAAACCGAGTTTTCCAATGAATACGTTGACAAAACACAACGAGCCGGTATTAAAACGAAGCTAGGGGATATCATCGTGGTTGAAATTTCGTTCCCTCTTCTCATCCAATTCGAGGGGCCACATTCCGTTGGCTCCGACTCTCGTCCGTTCTTCGCTCGAGAGCATCGTGAATTGCACGAAGGAATTTGCACACGATTCACGTTACACAAGTACGAAAAACAGAAAAAAAAAAGACTGTAAATTAACGACAAACAATTTTTTATTTATTTTTTATTTTGCCACTTTACAACGGAATTTAAAAAAAATTGAAATATATGTATAAATGAAAAATAACGTTGGTCATTAAAATTTGTCGAGTTGACTGTGGAGTTAACGGATTTTGTAACGGAGTTGTGTTGCACGAGTGCAACACTTGGTTGTCGGATGAATTGATAATCGTGTGGCATGTGGTGAAGAGCAAGCGCAGCACTATCTCTGACACGGAAATTCGAAGTGAGCATCGTAAAAGTTGGGTTAAGGGCTGATGGTGAAAAACTCGTTTTATATCGTAACTCGCGTTACGTTTTCACGCAAAGTCTTACGTTTGAGGATGGTTCACGATGGATGATGGTTATAAGTACACGTACACACACATATATATATATATATATATATATATACAGTACATGTATGAGTACGAAGAGATCGCCATATGGCAAACGGATGAGTTGAAAATTACGCGTGTAGTAAGTGGCAAGGACGATGGGGAGGGGGGAGGGGGGACAGGGTGCGTTGCCCTCGTTGTTCGAATGCGAGTGCGAGTCGAAGAGAGTTTATCGTCCTTGAACGCCACGATTACGTTGCCAATGACTGGGTGTTCGACAACGACCTATCTTACGATAAATTTGGCCGTCACGTTCGTGACGAAATTGTAACTGTACTCACGTCATTTTAATTTTGTTTGTTTATTTTTTTATGGGTTTAATTTTTTTATTTTTCATTTGTTTGATTTGTTCATTTTTTTATGTGTTTGATTTTTTATTTTTTTAGTGGTTTAATTTTTTATTTGTTTACTTGTGTATTGTTCGAACGTGCCATTAATTTCATTAAGTGATGAAATTGGTTGAATCACGATTTGAAGTAATAATTCAATTGATCGATAAAAATGTTTCATCCAATAACATTCGGTAATCTAGGAATCTCCCTGACTCGGATCTCTGGCAGGACTTTTAATCAGGACTTTTGGTCCTGTTGAGAAAAATTCGAAAACTCGGGTAAAAAAATGAAAAAGAAAAAGTTTGCACGAAAAAAATATATATATATACATCCATATATAATCCTCGTTCTCATCGGACTGCTCCGCAATCGCAAACTCGCGGTGTGGAAGCACAAACTCTGTGGCACGAAAAATAATTGGGAAATAAATAAATTACGGGCATTAGCATGAAGAACTTTGGTCTGCCGAGGCGTGGAATTCTTTTACAAAACAAAAATATATATGTACGTATATATATATATATATACATATAACAATGAATTATATATAATGTAATATATAGGAGCCATGCAAGTGGCTGGTTGGTCACAATAGGGCCACCGTGTCTCTCCCCCCCCCCTCCCCCTCTCTTTCTTCGACCGCCCTTTTTGCGCCCTCATACATTGACCAAGACTTGGAAAACTTTCTGAATTAAACAAAACTTTTCCACTAATTTCCGTCTCAGTTAATCTTCTGTCTTTCGTCGTTGTTGTTGTTGTCGTTGTTGTTTTATTTTTCGTTTGAATTTTTTTAACCAATCCCCCTCTTCGTCATCGACAAACTTTTCCGCCCTTCTGTCCCATATTTTCTGTTTTTCCACGTTTCGACATTTCACCCACACATTTTTGTTCTTTTTTTTTTTGGCACTCTGTTTTTATTTTTATTTTTCAAGTCATTATCCGGTCATCTTTTGTTAACCACAAGTTTACGTTCTGTACCATTCAGTTTTTTTTTTTTTTTCAAAACTCACTATTCAAACTTTCTTCACATGACCTCGATAGATTTTTCAACATCCATTTTCGATATTTTTCGAATTTTGAAAGACAAAAAAAATAGTTGAATCCAAAATTTTATCGGTGAATTGATGAGATAGTTTATTTTTATTTTAATTATTTGTCGGTGGATAAATTGTGAACTGGTGTATTTTTTTCGTTGGAAAAGATTTGGGGAAAAATATATGTATATATAAATTTTTGGTGAAACTGACCTGGAGCGACGAGAAGAACGATTCCGAGTAGCAAAGTCCTGGACGCCATTTCCGTGACTCGCCGGAAGTTACGGCAGTACCATCGGATCGGGGGTCGCCTCTCGTCCGACCCGTCGTCCTCGCGGTCCGCATTATCCGAACCGGCTACTCTCCTGTCGAGACATCCGGTCTCCGGACCGACCACGGGGGGCCTCCTCGTCCGCTCGACGTTCTCGACCGTCCCGCGATCGACGTCCTCGCGCCCCTCGCCCTTCCGTCCTCTCGGACTATCATCGTCTACGCTCGTCCTCACACCGACGACGTCGTTCGCGATTTTACCATTGACGCGTCTTCGACTCGCGAGATTTCCGGTGCACGTCGGTTGACCGGAAGTGAGACTCCTCGTCGCCACAATGTCCATCCAACTGCATCGATAAACAAATAAATAAATGAAAATATTTGAAAAAATTTATTTATTGAAAAAGCTTACGATCGAGAAAAAAAATTGAAAAAAAAATAAAGAAATCGTGGAATTCTAAAGACAGAAATTGGAATTGATTTGACGGAAGTCAAATTTATCGCGAGGAATTTTTTTCACAACCCATCGAAACATTGCTTCGGGCAAAATATAAAAAAAAAGCTCACAACAAAAAAAAAAAAAATTTTTCGATTGAAAATCGTCGAATTAAAATCGGAAATTGTAATTGATTAACGAAAGTTAAATTTAGCGTGAGATTTCTTCTCAAAACTGCAAAGAACTGCCCCACGCCAGCTTACAACAAAAAAAAAAGCTCACAACAAAAAGCAAATTTTAACAAAATTCAAAGTCAACGAATTAAAATCAGAAATTGTAATTAATTCACAAAACTTAAATTCACAGTGAAACACTATCTCAAATTCCATCGAAAAATTGCCCGGCGCAAGCTCATCCCCAAAAAAGCTCCCGAAAAAAGCTCACGACAAAAAAAATCAAAATTCACAAAAAATCGTAAAATACAAATAAGAAACTAATAAATTGTTAAAAACTCAAAATTCATGGTGCTTGAAAACAAACCTTTCGAGATCATCCCTGACGTCATTGACCTCTCGTGAGTTATCCAGACTTCCATCCGCATTATCGTCTAACGAACGTGCGCAACGCGTTCTCGATTGGTTTTTCGTGATTTGGGTCGCGATTCGCCGCCGGAGGTCCGTGGCTTGTAGCCCTCCTCCGCCCCCCATACCCCCGCTCCCATAGTACCTGGATCGGACAAACCAAAGGGCACAACCCACGCCCCCCCAAGTGATTAGATAACGCAGACGCGGGTTTGATCGACGATTTGCATCGGCGGGGAGAAGCGCCCACGTTGTGCCTTCGATTATATAATCGAGTACGCGGTGGAAGTGGGTGGAAAGGGGGGGAAATCACCTCTCTCGTGATAGCTTTCACGCTTTGTCGATAAGAATTCGATTACACGGATCCCCACATAGCTTCGTGACGAACCCCGCGTGCGATTTTCCATCTCGCGATCAACGTCCCCCATCGCCAATCACTTTCTTTTTTCACGTTTCTTGGAAATTTAACTTCCGACCTATCGCCATTTACCCTTTCCCCCGACCCCTTCCCCTTCCCCCCCATTTCTTCCACCGCGTCAGGTAATCGCGACGAATCATGCGATCCAACGCTCTTATCACGATTCCCAGTTACGTTAAACACACACATGGCTATACTGTTTCACGATTTATATGACATTCGGTATAATGGAGAACGAATAATGGCGGACAATCGAATGAGAATTAAAAAAATAATACAAATAAAAAAGTTATGAGTTAATTTTTTTATCGTTGTATTATTTGAAAGCTGAGCAAATTTGATTTCATTGATGATCAATGAATAAACTTGAAAGTTTGAGACGCAATTTTTACGTGTTTCAAAGTTGCTCGATACTTTTGATCGGTTGACTTAATAATTCTACGTGGAATTTGAAATGCATGATTTTAGAATTTTTTTTCTTGTTACTTCGTGCGAAATGTCAGGATTCTAAGGCAATGGTTTCGTTTCGTTTTTTTTTCCCAGAGACACTGAATCCCAAAAATAATTAATTTTATAGAAAAGAAAAATTAATCTTCAGTTTGGGATTAATTTTTGTGAGAAACGTTATAGAAAATTTTAACGATGCAGAATTTCAAGAAAAAAAAAAAAACTTACCCCTTCCGCTCCGCCGCCACTACCGCTGTTCGTCTCGTCTGCCTCCGGCGACGATTTTTCCGACGGTCTCGCCACTTCCGAGTCCCCGAAATTTTCGTGCTCTAATCTTCGCGACCGATCGTCAGTGGCATCGTCTGAAAAAAAAAAAACACCAAATATTTAGCTTTATCATTTTTTCCATCAGATTTATAAACAAATAAAGTCTAAGAAAAAATGTCATGATCACATTCGATTGAACTGTGCGATGAAACATTTTGCAATTAAATCGTGAGTCGTCACATCGCGTTGACGTGAAACGACGTGTGTTTAATATTCAAGACGAACGATAGGAGAAGGGATGATCCATCGAAGACGTAGGAACGTGGCTACATTCCACCTGGGGCGTTCGAGAAACGAATCGACGAGGGTCTCCACCCTCGTTTTATTCGTCCCCCTCCCCATCCCGCCCCCCTCCCTCCCCCAACCCCTAACGACGAGCAATTAAATCAATTTAGACGTGTTGGGGGGTGAGTCCACGTCGTGCCAGCACGAGCTCATCAGTGCCTCGGATTAATGCAGCCCCGTCAATGACAGTTCACATTGATTTCCATCTGTGACCACTCTCACCCCCCCCCCTCCGAAAAATTCCATGATATCCCAATTTAACACAATATTCAATATTTCAACGTGCATTAATCAAACAGTCAATTTGTTAATTAATCGCGATGAATGTTTCGCGGAAAATTTTCGAAATTACCCCCCACCCCCCCCCCCCCCCCCCGCCCCCCATTTCAACGACTAAATTCGTGTATCCGGTTCATCGACCAGAATTAATATTCCATTTGCGACGGAAATTTCGCTCTATCAATATTGAATGTACATTTATCGGATTTTTCTTTTTTTTTTGTTCATTCTTTTTTTTTTTTTTCATTTTCATTTCCCCCCAAAACGTTTTCCATGCATAAATGAGTGTTATAAACGACAAACAAATGATTATCCTTGCCGAATCCTAAAATGTCACTACGGTTGTTAATGATTCGTCGATAAATTGGCACGATATATATATATGAATGAATATATATATATATATATCGGTATGACGATTAATATTGAACGATTACGCAACTGGGATTGCACATCGTGAATGACGTGACGTTTATTACGCGGATCTAATAGCCGAATTAGCCGATCGTGGAATATCGTTGCATCTACGAGCGACAGAGAGAGAGAGGAGAGAGGGTTGGGGGAGGGGGGTATTGTCTTTCGACGAGCCGGTAACGGAGGGATCGGCATACATGGAAATGCCAATTAATCGAACAATGTATGACCCGGGCAAACCGTTGATTAAATAATAACAGACCGAGTTCCGAAGCTCCTGCGAGAGAGAGAGATTGAGAGAGAGAGAGAGATAGAGAGATAGAGAGAGAGATGGAAAACGATGTATATATGATACGCTAACGACCGCGCACGTTCGAACGACAAGTTTCACGTCCGAAATTTCGATTCGATCTCGGTTTCGCGGTCGACGGAAATGAGACGAGTCACAAGCCTCGTCGATATACACACACTCGCGCCCCTCATCAATGCGACACACTGCGTTTGCACAACGCGTGCTGAGATTACGAAATTCGACTGTGCGATCGGCAGAAACGCGCGTGGCACGACACGGATAACCGGTCGTTTCTATTGGGGATCTGCGATTCTCCGAGATTACGATGATATTCTCATCGCCGTCAACTTGATAATCGGGGATGGATGTTCGTTTCGTTTGCAAATCGAAAAAAAATGAGTTTCGATGACATTTTTTTTTTTATCGGTAAAAAAATTATCCGATACTCGTTGCTCGCTATTTACCGACCGAGGTAAATAAATATATTGTATTGCTCACCGAATCCAACCGAGATGGACACTTGACCTTCATTTTTTTCAATTCACCACACAAACACGAGACACAGAACAAACACTCGACCAAATTTATTCAAGAAATCAAAAAGCCAAAAAAAAAACACTCACACATACACACACAAACATGAAGACACCTGACAGAGCGGACACTGAATATTTTTTCGACAGAACGTCGTCGACACCCGACAGCGGACGTTCCGAGACTGAGGACCGACAACTTTGCGGAACCGTTTTCAACCTGTGACTCCGGTGCCAGAAATACATCCGACCGAGGATTATAATAGGCCCATTGGAAATGAAGAAATATGACCCGTGAACGTTCGGAGTCTGGAGTTGTGCCATGCGGCAGGTGCGGGACGTACGAACAGCAGGACTTGAAAGTCGAAAGAAACCTTAATGGGGAATCCCTGTAGGGCTAGGGAGGGGGGGGGGGGAGAAGGTACCCCGTACGATTGCGATGCGACTGCAATTTTACGAGAATGGGAGAAAGTCACGAGGGGCGGGGGCGTGACTCCCACCGACAATGCTCATCGAGGTAGGGATGACCCAGTGGTTTTTTTTCTTCTTCTTTTTTTTTTTTTACATAGGGCTTTCTATCCGTGAAGCGATGAGAGACATTGGCCGCCCCCGAATGGCAAAGGTGCCGCGACCTTCGGTCCCTCGGATACAATCGCCGAGGGGGAGGGGGGAGGGGGATGCGCTCGGAAAGTGCGCTTGGTAAAAATTATTATCGTCGAATACAGGTTGACGATGGACCTTTTTCACATTCCTTCATCGGGGATGCTTGAGAAAGAAATGAAAAAAAAAGAAAGAAAGAAAGAAATTCTTTACTCTTCGGAAGTTTGAATTGCGGTCAACTTTAGTTTATGAGATTGTCTTGAAGTCACGAGGCTTCATTAGTGTTGACAATATTTTTTTTTTATGTTGGAGAATTCATTTTCTTTGTTATATTATTTTTTTATTTTTTTAAATGAAATACTTTGGTTCGGTGATATTTTATGTTTGGAATAAAATAATTTTTTGGAATAAATTAATTTTTTTAATGTTCGTTGCGGGGGTTGTTGCGACGGAGGGATGACTATTGGGGGTGGGGGTGGTGGTTGTACGTTACAATATATCGTATATTGCGGGGGGTCGGTTGGATTCCGAGGCGGCGAATAAGAGAGAGAGAGAGAATGGCGAGAGGGTGTCGAGGAGACCCGGAGGTCGGAAGGGTTGCGCCTCGGGTCTAATATAAGGGCGTGGAGGGTGGGTGGGTGTTTGAACAATGGCACATGTCGTCCGTGCAATTGCGCCCGGGCTACGACACCGGCTGTCATAACCCCGTCTTCGTGTTTCTCGGTTATTAGCAGCGAGCCGGTGGGATTGACCGACCGGTCGGTCGATCGCTCTCGGGTTCTCCGGCCACCGGGGATGACGGCTGGCCGGTTGCCCGACCAGAGGGAGCATCTCTCGTCGTCTCCTTGTCTTCCCACCGAACCCCGTCGCAACTTCGACTTCCACCGTGTCTCGGGTTTCAAGGGATGAAGGGGCAAGGGATGCCGGCCAGACTGTTACGACTCGTGTTATACCCTTTTTTTATTTATTTTATTTTTTATTTATTTATTTTTTTTTTGCTTCTTCTTTCACTCGACCCTCGACGTTGTTCGAACAATGTTGAGGGATCTGTTTCGTCATCGTCGCTGACTAGCCGTTTTTTCGGAAAATTGTGGTTTACGAGTTTTGCGGGGTTTGAAGGAGTGCAATTTTTTTTTCTTTTTTTTAATGATTATTGATAATGAGGGATTTGGGGTGAGTGAGATTGGGATGAAATTGGACATTTTGGGATGAAAGATTCGTTGCATTGTCATTTGGGGGGCGATTGAATTTCCAAGAATTTTTTTTGAAATCATGAAAATTGAAAATTACGGATTTCTGTAATGAAAAAAATTGGATTTTATTAATTCCTCAATTGTTTGATGACGAAAATTTTGAATTTTTTCCAACGATGGAATGAAAGAATTTATGTACATTTGTGTACTGGGTATCTTTGGAATTGTAACAGCAATGTCGGAATGGGAGAAGGAGTGATGAATGGCGAAAATGGCACTGACCGTGAAACGACCTCGTATTCGGAGGTATATATATATGTATGATCTGGTCTATAATTGCACCATTCTCTTCCTTTGTAGATTCAGGATTGGCCAATAAACTGAATCGACAACGTGACCAGAGAGAGAGCGAGAGAGACAGATAGAGAGAAAGAGAACGGGAGAGAGAGAGAGTGAGAGAGAGTTACCTGCCCGAACCCTCGTTAAGCCCTGCGGTCCAAACTGCCGAGGGATTCTCGACCGATTGCTCGACAAAGTCAATCTCCCTTGGCTCGTCACTTCTACCTACACTCCCCTCCCCCCCCCCCAATCTTATGCCCGAATTGGAACCACAGAATTGAACCGGTCAACCATTCTATCCCACCGATTAAAAAGATTCTCAATGGCAAATAAATTAATGAATAACTTTAAACCACCCTCACTCTGATCATAAATATTTCAAATGATAAATGAACCAATAAAAACGAACACCCCTCCGCCTAAAAGAAAATCAAATTACAAATTTCAATTAAATTTCAATTATAAAATTTCCACCACGAACTATACCATTTTTTCAATTGCATAATTAATTTTCAAACTATTCAAGCACGGACGATAAATTTGCAGAACAATCTCTCCTTCACCAATAGAAAATATTTTTAACAATAAATAAACAAACAAATAATCCCTCCCCCCTCTACCAACAAAATAAAAATGTCCAAGCCAAATTTCAATTGCAAAATCGATTCCAACATTATTCAAGATCGAACAAAGACGATTCCAGTAAAAAAAAATTACCTGTCAACCGAACGTGAAAAAAAAAAAATAATAATCATAATAATAATGCACTGCATCTCCAATCGTTGCGCACGATGAATCGAGATAAATTTGTATTTATTCGCCTGGTCGTTGCGAAAAAATTGTCAGCGACATTAGCGACCGCGAGGGAAATGAGCGCTCGAGAAGGCGCACGAAGGTTTCACGAATGGGCGAGAACACGTTCGATGGGTACGTGTGCTCGCGAGGCTCTGAATATTGTACACGAGCATACAATAATTAGCACCTGCTGCGAAACCCACTCACTCACGGGAGTACGCGGTAAACATCGGTGCAGAAACATCGTTACCTCGCCCCCCCCCACCCTCCCCTTTGCCGCTTCCCCCACCTCACCCCACTTGATGCGTGAGCATATAGCAAGACCTCCCGTATAAAGTGCACACAACGATCGTCTTATCGATACGATCGATTCAACGGGGTTAGAAAATTACCAACCTCGCTGCAAAACAATGATAACCAACTTTCGAATAAAAAAAAATAATAATAATAATAAAACAAATAAATAAAATATGTATATTCCCCAACATTTTCCCACTTCTACATAGTTCGTTCGATGCAACATTTTTATCGTTTCACATCTCAAAAATATTTACAAATATTTATAATATACAATTTTATTACGAATTTTTGAAAAATATTTTTATTCCTTTCGTAATGAACACACAATGAAATTTTATATGGGGATGTGTATTTGTGTGTATTTTATGGCACAGAAGAGTCATTGAGCATCGCAAAGGGTCTCCTTCATCGATGACAATTCGTCAAATTATTTTAACAATGTTTTTTTTTTTTTTTTTTTTTAATTTTAACCAAATATTACTTTAACTCTGATGAACCATCCCCAAACCTTCGCGTCGGGAAATTGCGAATATCTCTTCGTCCCCCGAGCGTCATGAAAATAACGACCGACCACCGTCGACATCCCTCGTGAAATTCACACCCCCCTATACATATATACAAATACATAAATATATAATATATTAATTTGTCTCGTGTCTCGTGTCTCGAACAAGAGAGAGAGAGAGAAAGAGAGACCTCCCTCGAGTCCGCGAGCTACACGACGACCTCGCCCAGGACCAAATAATAAAAATTTCAAAATACAAGCACCAAAAAAAAAAAAAAACCCCACAACAACATCAACACAAAAAAATGAAACAATAACCGGGATGGAAAAAAAGAAAGAACGAACAAAAAAAAATCAACTAAAAATCGAAGGGAACAATGTAGCCGGTGACGCACTAATTGGTACGTGTCGGTGGTGGCGCTCTCGTCGACCCCCAACCCCTCCCCTCCGCCCTTCCACCCGGCAAACTCCATCGGTACCGATCCCAGTGCATCCGTCGGTATTGATGCGTGTGGAGTAACTGCACGGTGATTGCTAATGTGGAAACACAGATAGCAAACATTCTTCTCTCTCTTTTTATCATTATTATTATTATTATTATTATTTATTATTATTATTATTATTAACGCCACGCGTTCGACGGCTTTGCGTGTTTTTTCTTTTTTATTTTCTTTTTTTCAACTTTTTATCATCCGCATTGTTCGTGACCCTCGGAGGGAGGTAGTCGTGCGGCAGATGTGGCCGCGAGAGGGTTGAAGGGGTGAGGGGGGCGCCCGGGGGGGTGGTCGGAGAACACGTCGATGGACCAAACGCGAGAGAATATTCGGAGGGGACGAAACGATGACGCGACCGAGAGAGAGAGAGAGAGAGAGAGAGAGAGAGAGAGAGAGGAGGGATGAGGTCCGAAAATTCGGTCCATCGGTGCCAACGTAACCACTTCGTCTCTCTCTCTCTATCGTCCCACGGCTCAACTGTTCGAACATGGTTTGTTTTTTTATTTTCATTCTCCCCTAAATTTTTTTTTTGGGTGTTTTTTCTGGTTATTTTTTTATTTTTTTTTTTTCATTTCCTCTTCATTTCTCACTCCATTTTACGTCGAACAATAACCTTCCCCCCCCTCCTCGCTTCTCCCGACCCATCGTACACTCGCACGAAATAACCCAACGTTAATCCAGCTCACGTGACCACGGATACCCCACCATCGTTGAGTTTATTACCGGCACTTCGAACAACGTTCCAATTTGCCGGAAGTTCGCGGCCAATTTTGCACCCAGGTACTCGTGGAGTGACCCCGAGGGCCCCGAGGGCGGCGGGGAGGGGGGGGGAGTTAGTGCCGAGCTCTCGTTTTATTTCTCGTGCAAACTCGAACCAATTGACATCGATTCATTTTCTCGTTTTAATTTTTTTTCCCCTCGTTTTTTCTATTTTTTTTTTTTTTTTGAGGGGGTTGTCAAGAATATTGAATCGACGAAGGTAGATGGAATTGAATTGCTCGCGGCTTTTCTTTGTCGAACGAGCGACGATTTATTTTCGTTGTTTCAATTGTTCTCAAAAAATTTAGATCACTTTTAAATTGCAGTACGTAAATTTTTGTTTGAAGGAAATCAAATTATTTTGTTGGAATTCACGTCTCGATAATATTTCGATTCGGTTATTTGATTTATTTAATTAATAACAATGATGATGACAATGATAAATCTCGTATGAATTTAATCTCGAGATTTCGTTGATTCTTCAATTTTCTTTCATTCGAATCGTGACAACAAAACGAAAAATCAAAGACACAGATAAAAAAAAAAACGAAATATCGAAGAGAAAAGTAAAGCACCGTGAAAAGATGTTCACCATTCGTTCGTTCCGTGTCGTATAAAAAGTCTTATTACTATGCAAACTTGAGCCACGTTTTTTTTTTTTTATATCTTCTCTTCTTATTTCTTTTTCCATTTTTCCGTCGCTCGTCTCTTCACGATGCCGCCCATCTGCAAGACCTCTTGGTATGCAACACGTTGTATCTTGTTTCCCCCGTTCAACGTCTTGCATCCAATTTCCATCCCGAACTCAATGTTTTCCATCGCCGGATGGAAAACTGACGAAAAAATGAATAAAAATTATTGTTACCCCTTTGAATTAAGGACCACCCCCACAAATTTAGATCAGTGCAAACAAAATCAGGCGGACCTTAAGCCGAACTACGGTCATTGTTTATCGCGATGCAAAAATTCGTCGTAAACTGTGTCAAGAATCGTCTGCAAAGCTGTAGATTAGACCCAGAAGCGGACGAAAAAGCATGTCCGCGAGTCAGAATCGTTGATGCGTTTATTTGTGACGCCAGGGGGAGCCACTCGGACTCTTTCCGTCGGTATCTCCGTCTCTCTCTATCTCTCTCCGGGACTTTTAAGTCACTCACGAAACTCGCGGATCTCGGCACACTGGAAACGCGGAAAACGTGTCTGCTCGGGACAATGTTAATCCCCGTGCAAGGTTTACACCAGTCAACCGAATCACAATCTCATCCAGCAGACAACTACCGGGCAACTGGCTTACCGTCAAAGCCCACATACATATATATGTATACATATAACGTGACATCGTGATATTCTTCAAAGCTCCGGGGCTCTTCCGCGCGGAAGCTCCACGAGTGCGACTTACCCCTCTTCACGGTAATTTTCCGCGGTTGTTCACTCGGGACATTTAAAACGTCGTGGAATAATGGATGTGGGGGGGGGGGGGTTTAAATTTGCTTTCCGGTTTGCCCGTGAGCGCGATGCTCCGAAGGTAATTGCGGAATTTAATGGGCGTCGAAGAAAGCTTTTCCGAGGGGTGAAAGGGGGGATGGGGTTCGAGAAGTAACTCGAGCGGAGGTGGAAAATGTAAACCAACACGGTTTAACGCTTGATTCGGACTTGACAAAGTGCTTTTTCACGCGTACCCACCGACCGAAAATTTCGGCATTCGAAACCGTGGAAACTCGATTAGCATCGTTGCTTTTGCGTCGAGTCGGACGAATTTTCGCGGATTATCCGGGTGACGCTTTCCACACGATTTTACATGCGATGCGATATCCGTGTGTTATGTGACGATGGGGCAAAGTTGTGAACGCCACTTGGTTGTTTCGTCATTGTCGAATTATCTGCGTGGGTTGTTTACGACAAAGCTGCGAAACTATTTGCGCACAGAACTGTCGCACTTGATGGTATAAGTGGACCGGAGCACGTGGTCGTTTACGGTTATCACATTTGTTTTTTTTTTTTTTGGATCCATTGCCATTCGAAGAAATGGCAAATTCATGAAAATTTTGTGACATATATGGGTCATTGTATCTCATGATCTGACTTATTATATTATTTGCCCATGTTATTTGCATAAATAAATAAACAAAGACAGAACTTTTAATTCATTCAAGTCTTTACATTTTACAATTCATAATGACAAATGACACACAAGTCCATATGTTTTACAATCCATAAAACACATAATCCACAATTCTATATGTGTTACACACAAGTACGTCTCATAATACTCACAACTCAAACCCATTTTTTTTTTTATTTCGTACGACAATCATCCACCCCATTATCCATGTCCCCGTTACTTCTCGTGTGTGGGACATTGGTTGGGTACTCGAGAATCGCGATTAAGCCCGAATCTCGACCGCCGGAATGATGCTCGAAAAAAAAAAAAAAAAAAACATAACCCCATCGCGAAATTTCCACGGATAACGTTGGCAAACTCATAAAGCACGAGGTTTGGGTGAGTGTGCCATGAGCCACACGAGCCATTATATTGCTCTCGGGTTATCCGTAATAACGGGAATAGACCGTGGTCTCATAACCAAACACCGAAAACTCTCGCGACTGCGTCGTAACCGTGCAAACCCCTCCACCCCCTCCACCCCCTCCCCTCCCACCACCCTCCGATGCAGTCGACTCCTTCGTCGCTGCAGTTGTCGTCCTGACGCTCGGGGAAACTCCCAGTCGACCACAAAGTTTCACGACCCAGAATCACGTACGCGAAGGCGACCGGGGCGAAACGACCCAACTGGATAATTCAAAAAAATAATAAAAAAAAGCGTCTGAAAAGCCACCGGAAGTATGAATATGTGATCATTTCCTTCTGAACGAGGCTGAAAGAACTCTAAATACTGCTTCACGATGCAACGTCATTTTTTTTTTCGTCGCGTTAAAATAATAATAAAAAAATTATTATTATTATTATTAATATATGAATTGCATAATTCGAAATGTCATTGAAATGGAAAATGAACCGAGTGACCCTTCGTATTGCGTCACTTCGCCGCATAATTCAGCTTTGTGGATGAAGCTTTGAATTTTCGCCGGCTGTTTGACATATTCCGTTGATAACCATGACAAGCCCGAAAAAGCTCGACCGGTCGTCACACGACGACGAGGGGTGCGCGCGTTTGATACTTCAGAGGCCACCCGTCACCCTCTCTTCGTTCGTTCACGTTAAATTCGATTGCTCGGCCATCGCTCATCCCGCAAACATTTGTCCCCCATCCGGTCTTGGACCTTTTTCCTTTTTTTTTTCCTTTTCCCCGTCGTCAAATGTCACACACGATGCTCGCTATTGAATAATACATTTTTTTCACGTCGATGATTATGCGTTGAAAAAGAAAGAAGAAAAAAAAACCATCACCGACCCCGCCTATCGAATCACACGAGACTGTGTCATTTCGCCCCGGTCTTTGGTAACACTCGGACGAGTTTTCGTTTTTAGACCCCGTTGAGACCACATCCGGCCATTGTGTGAACTAGAATATTATTCCCGTAAGTTGAAAATTACAATTTTCACTCGAAGAATTAAAAAAATGTGAAAAATTGAAAAAATTTCGAAATAAATTCTCCATTTTCTCGAAAAAAAAAAAAAATAAGAGTCGACCGGTCGACTCGACTGGTCGATTTTCACACGAAACGTTGCGAAATTTCACTCTTGACACAAAAGCAGTTCTCGATAAAATAATTATTAACAAGACTTTTGGTAAATGATCAACAATTGCGAAGAATATCGTGCAAGACAATAAAAAACGACGTGTGCGGCCAGTCGATTCGACCGGTCGACTTTCGAATCACAATTCATCACCTCAACGCGACGTTTCATTTCGCCCCGGTCACCTATACCACCCAAGCCGTATACACGAATACATATATACAGGAATATACGTGAAAGTACAATAGCGGGACGACCCAAAGTCTAGTGGTCCATAATCGTGGAAACAAGGATTGGCAAATGGAATTCAGAGGCTCGTTCGGTAGTCTCTCGCTTCTCCTTCTCGGGCATTCGGGAAACCGCTTTCCGCGCCAGCTACACGAAATCGGTATAACGTTGGCCCGTATGGCCCCGTACGAAACACTTCGCGGAAAGCTCTCTCTTTCCAACCCCCCCCTCCCCTCCCCCCTTTCCCACCCGTTCGTGTTCCTCTCACAATCAAACGGCCGGAGAAAAGCCACGATATTGCGGCTGCCACGATGTTCGAACCCAAGTTTCCTTGTCCCGCGGTAACGCTCGCTCACGAAACGCAGAATTGTTTGTGGATCCTCTCGTCCGCAAGCACGCGCCACCCTTTCTCACCCCTTCTCCATCGCTCTGCGCTTTCACAAGCGCTATATAACGTTTTCAACTCGATTGTCCGATTCGTGCTCTCGGCTGTTGGAGTTTCTGCCGGTACATCGTCGTCGTTGTCTCTCTCTCGCTCTGACGACGAAGTACGTTGTCATTGCTTCGCTCTCTCTCATCGTCGCGATTATCATTTCACGGTATATATTATTTCAAACGGTTAACCGTTTCGACACGATGATATTGTGCTCGTAGAATTAATTCGTTTGTCGTCGTGACAAATGTGATGCTAATGTTGTTTCGGTAATTTTTGAGTTGTTTTCTCATTTTTAAATAATTTTAATAGTTTGATAATTGAGTGATTCGTAAAATAATTAATTCGATGGAGTGATCTATCGTTGTTTTGTTCATTCGCGGGTTTTGCAATTTTTGATGTCTTTTTTCTTTTCAGGAATGATTCTAATGGTTCGATGATTTGATGATTAATAACGAAATAATTAAGGAAAATTCGCAAAAAAAAAAAGATGTCTTTTCCGGGTGTCATCACACTGATCCGGTCTCTCGCGTATTCCACCATTCGTGGCGCATCGCTATACACCGAACTATATGCCGCACGAATAATAAAAAAAATAAAAAACGTATGAAATAAACGAAATAACAAATTGCGAAGGACGTCGTGGAACGTCGAGGGACGTCCCGGACGTAACGTACACGGCGCACGATAGTTTGCGGCATTTTTCGAGAGAGAGAAAGAGAGTGAGAGAGAGGGAAGAATAAAAACAGAGAGAGAGAGAGAGAGAGAGAGAGAGAGAGAGAAGGAGAGGAAGAGGTCATGGCAACGCGAGGGAATATCCTTGGCAAAGGAGAGTCGCTGCCATCGTGAAAAACCGCGTATTGCGAACGTTTGCTACATTGCCCGGGACGATCGCGTGTCTCGATACGACACTCGCGTGTTAAACGAGAGAAAGCCAGAGGGGTTCAGGTCCCTGGCTATATTGGACGACGTTCTGATGCAGAAACTTGTACGAAGTAGTTTACGTGTAACATTCTTACATCGAATGCACGTGTGTGACTGCGACTGTGTGTGTGTGTGTGTGTGTGTGCGGGTGTATAACGCTTTATGTAAGAATACAACGGTAACGAAGGAGACCGGGGCGAAATGAAACGCCAAAGGAGACCATGAAACGTCACCAAAAAAACACAAATAAAAAAGTCTATTGCAATTTCAACCACAACACGAAATAAACTGTTTCCAAAATTTATTTTCATTAGGTTCATAATAAAAGTTAAAATCTTAGGTTCGATACCCAAATTGTTGAAAAACAAAAAAATTCAAAAATGGTATTTGTGAAGTCTGTTTCATCGTATTACCGATAAATACATCAATCACTGCTACAATTTTTAAGCTAATAAAATATACGAAAGGTTGAACAATTTTTTTTCACGGTTTGGAGCTGAGAGTAAAAGTTGTGTCATTCGACCGTTTCACTTAGCCCCGGTCGCTGTTTCTCTCGCATTCGCCCGGAGAGGCCCTGCGGCATATAACGCCCCCGCAGATGTGGGATCGAAGCGCAACGGGAGAGGGTGCGGCTTATGCATTTATGGAAAAGTGACGACGTTTATCGCGCGTTCCCAGCGACAAGGAAACATCGAGTGTGGTATGAGGATACGGTCATACACACACATATTTATATATATATATACACATAGTTATATGTGTCATATATGTGTTTGCGGTATATCCGGTTGGAGGCGTAAAAAGTCGGGACTGCGGTTGGAATGTCAACCGCAGCGGGGAGGTCATATGCGTTGGTTCGCCTGTTTCACGAAAAAAAAAAAAAAAAAAAAATGAATTTTGGAAAAGAATGTTGAAATGGGTTCAAGGTAAGATGGACGTTAAACGGACAATATAAAAATTGTTTCCTCCCGTTATATTCTGGAATCCAAATTCCGCAAAAAAATAAAAAAAGTAACTCAAATCTCGTTACATTCTGAAATCCAAATTTTGCAAAAAAAAAAAAATTTCGTTATTTCCTGAAACCCCAAATTTTGCACAAAAAAAAACTGCAAAATCCTGAGGTCAGTCGAACACCCTCGGAACAGTTGAGCCACATTCCACCGAAGAAGACGAACAATCCGAATAGTTCCACGACTCTTCAGATTCATTCGGACGAATTCACGCCGAATCCTTCGGAGCTTCAGGGTGGTTATTCAATGACAATGCGACCAAAAGTTTGGGATTCCGAAAGAGAAAAAAAAAAGAATGAAAAAGAAAAGAGTTGAGGCTCACCGAGGACAAGCCCACGAAGTGAAGCAACCGAAGACTCCGGAAGAAAAAAAAAAGAGAGACAGGAAAGACAGTGAGAGAGAAAGAAACGAAGAGAGTTCGGTTCCAAGGTATCGAACGATTCGTCAGGACGATGCCGAAACGCGTTGGTACTGACAACGATTGGACTTTGCGGGGCTTTCCTTCGGTGGTTTCCGTGAAAACCGACAATGTCGCAGTTGACGTCACTGGAGAAAACCCATCTCGAGTCGTCGACCGATTGTCAACGTTGTCGCGCGACCGAAGTCGGGGAGGTATCTCGGATTTCACGGTTCACCCGGTCCAGGTCTCGCCGAGGGGATTTCGCGGTCCGCACGATTCCTCGTCCGTGTGCCCACGAAGATTCTCTCTCTCTGGTCGACGCGTTCAACGGTTTTCCCGGAAAATCGGTCGGAGAAGTGGTCAACGGTTCGGTCGAACGATTGGATTTCGTGTCGACCATCGTCCTCGTCTGCTTCTTCCGTCGTTTCCCACTTTGCCTATCTTCGCACGAGCTTCGCTAACCTACGTCATGTCCCACGTACTTCAACCCTTTCTACCCTTCCTACACCCCCCACCTTCCCTCACTGAGACTCCTCGACCCACTGCGACTACGTGCCAATCGGATTTACAGTCGTACGAATTGAGAATATTCGAATCGTTCACGGATCTCTATCTCTGTCTCTCTCTCTTTCTGTCTCTGATCGATTCTTTCTCACGAGAATGAACCGTTTCAATCGCATATGTCCTACGTATCGTCGTGGTCGGATCGGACGAAGAAAAAATGTGAAATAGAAAAAAAAATGGGTTTATGGAAATTTTTCGATGCGACCAGACGTTGCGGAATCGTTGAAGATTCGGTTGAGGAATGGCAGTGGCGACTAAGCTAGGAGATAGACAAGAATATAAGAGTATTTGATTTTTTTTTCCAAGCTGAAATTTATGGGCATTGGTTTGGGATATTCTTCTTTTTACATTCGAGATAGAAGAATAGAGATTTTTTAAAATATATTTTTGGATGAATGTTGATTATATTTATTCGTGATTTTATTTATTTGTCGTTTGTTTACACGACGAATTAAACCCAACTGGAATTACAGCAAAATCCCAACAAAAGAAAAATTACTGCAAATTTACAAAAAAAAAAAAAAAAGCATTACCAGGAAATTACAAAAAATGAACTACTACAAAACTACAAAAAAACAATTCGCATTATTTGTCTTCAATATCAAAGTTACAACATAAAAAAAATTCACAAAACTTAAAAAAATTAAAGCAACATTTTTGTTCGTGTTCATAGTTCGATACAGATGCGAATTAGCTTTGGAACGAATGTAAGTGTAGCACGAAGACGTTACGAAAGGGTATCTGAAATTGAATCAGCGAAACCTCGGGTTAGGCGTCGTTGCGAGAACGTGGTTCATTCGTTCGTGGCCCTCCCCTCTCATTCTTTCTCGTAAAACTATCGATTGAGTACATTGAGCGATGAAGGTGAAAGAATAAGAGAAACCCCGTCGAACGAGTCGTCTCCATTGAGTCGGTCAGTCTCGACTGCGGCTGTGCAATTGAATCGAACACGAGCCAGAGGATGGAAGTGCACTTAGCCGTCCGCGGGCTTGTCTCTTCGTGGCCCTCCCGAGTGTACGAGCTTCTGAGCTTACCGTCGCTGCGAGCCAGACAACCGAGAAACCCAACCCCCCCCCCCTCCCCTCCTTTCCCTCACTTTTTCCAAGACGCGCACCTCTTCGACTGGTGCACTCAACTCTCAACCCCCGGAAGCTACAGTTCACCACCAGCAGCGATAACTCGTCGCGAATTCTCGACGTGGAAAACTCTCACGGCTTTGTCAGTATTTTTCTTCGGATTCCCCCCACTCCTCCCTCCCCTTTCCCGCACTCCAAGATGGTCTCTTTAAAAACTTTATGAATTTCTTCAGCAATGAATTAGTCTTTTTTTTATCTTGTAAAATACGTATCACCTGCAAAAAATGTTGATATTAAAAAATCGTGATTGTTCGTGATGCGTGATGCAGTTGAGAATATTTAGTTGTCGATAAAGTGCAGAAAAATGCATTATTATTTGATTGTTTGAATTATTTGAAAATAATTTGAAACATTTTTTTTATTTTTTTTTTTAAGGATTTTGACCGAACGATAGCCCAAGGTCGAGTGAGGTCACATGTTCGGGGATGATTGTTCGAGTGGTGGTAGTGGTCGAATGGTCTACGAACTGTCGCAAGTGGAATTAAACTAACTCAACAAAGTACGGGGTCCACTTCGACCAAACTATTCGCATAATAAACGTTTCTCTCTCTCTCTCTCTCTCTATGCTATTTGCTCACGGTTCCATTGTTCACGCTGTTCGAACCGACAGTGGCTCTAACTGCATTATGAACGATGATTAAGTTCTCGGAAAATTAATCAAGATCTTTCTTTCACTTTGAAACATCTCTAATCAAGAAATATAGTTTATGATTATTGTTATTATTATTATTCACTCATTGGGAGGTCTGCCGAAAGCCTATAAACATATCGAACAGTGATTAGATAACACGATAGACTGAAAAAAAAGCATTACTGATATTTTTTTCACCTGCATTCGTAGTTTAATTCCACGAAAAAAATATTAACAGCTTGACTGGCTGACTACAGATTGACTCGTACCACTGAATTTCTCAAACGTCGAGTTTCCGGTAAGCCAACCGTACGAAATCTCAATACCAACGGCTGAATGCATGAACCGTGGACGCTCTTCCGCCAAATCAGACACGTCTGACTACATACCGACCTGCACTACTGCCAGACTCCCGACCAGCCTTGTCAGAGACCAGTCAACCGTTCACATCTTGAACCAATAAATTTGTGGCGAGACCACTCGTGTATCTACAATCATAATCATCAACTCCACGGTGACCCTAATCATAATCTTGTCCTTCATATAATAAAAAAAATTCTCCTCGAATTATCATTTCATCGAATAGCGAGAAAACGAATTATCCAATTTGTCTGATTCATCGTAGAAAAAATATTTTTTCTTGGAACTCGATTCAACATTTGCAAAGATGTTCGTTGGGACGAAAAGACATTTCTACGAACTGGGAAAAATCTGAAACATCGTGGCGGTCATTAAAGTGGAGGGAAAGAGTTGGAAAAAAAAAAAGAAAAGTCAGTCAACGAGTCAACGTATCGTTTCAATGTTTCGAGATGGTTGGAGGGAACAACTAATCGGCATCGTTCGTTCGCTCGATGGTGGAAACCCATAAACGCGACAAACTTCCCCGCACTCGAGAAAACGACGTTACAGACGAGAGACCGCACGCGCGGTCACGCGACGAATGACAAATCTGTTTGCGCCCTCACAATATTTGCTCGGTGAGAGAGAGATAGAGCGAGGTAGTGGCCTCCATCTTGTCTTGCTTACGGGAGATGATTATTTGTCAGCGTCAGCATCGTGGAACTATGTCGGTGTGAGTATCGGTCACGACGGTCTCTGTGTAAACAGCGTTACCGGCCTCGGGGGTCGGTTAACGCGAACGAGAAAAAAAAATAGAATACATATATATGTATATAACGTAGACGAAGAAAAATCGTGCACTTGGTATCTGGGGACAACGATTCGAACCGTCCATCGGTCATGTCGTCTCTTCTCGAGCGAGGACGGTGATAAAAAAAATAATATTTCGAAAAAACAAAATAAATAAATAAAATAACGCGAGTGATGTCAAAGAGTTAAGACTTGAGATGGTGGTTAAAACATTTTGCATCCTCTGAATCGTAGGTAGTGAACGAAGATTTCTCTGTGAGGAAGCCAGAGATTTGAAAAAGCAGCCCATTGACGAAAATTTTTAATCTCCACAAAAGCGTCATTGGAAATTTTTTATTTCTTATATTTTTTCGTAAATCATTTTTGCTGCAGTGTGTTCTATGTTTTTTTTTAATTTTTTTAGCAGAGATGATAAGTTTGAGGTTACGTTACTTTGTCGATTAGATTTATGTGGTGATAGAAATTAAATGAAAATCTAATTTATTCGTGATAAATTCTGTTGGAATACATTGGATTTGAAATTGTAAATGGTAGTAAATTTAAAGAGAGAGAGAGAGAGAGACAGAGAAAGACCGATAGAAAGAAACGATAGACCCAATCTCTCTCATAAAAAACGAAAGAGGATGTGCATCCAGCTCCATCCCCTAAAGATTCGTCTACGTGAATTTTAAATTCCAATTCCTTCGAACTCAATTTTCCTCACAAACCTCATTCATGGTATTTCCATCAATGACAACTTTCGTCACGCTCGAACCAAATGAACAAAATTCATTCTTTCAAATTGAAACGACAACACCACCCACAGAGTTCGCTTATATGTACACATATCGTATCAACGTAGTGATCAAACTTGTCACTTGTCACTGAACGATATGAATTGTGTCGTGTTAACTCGACCAGTTGGAGCTAACAAAACTCGTGATGTCATAACATTGTGGCAGGTCAGTTGATCCAAGGTCGTATAACTACTTTTACCACGGATAATCCGGTTTCGCGAACACGTTCAAACGGTTTTGTTTGTCATGACAATATTTAACCGTGTGGACGTCGTCGATCGAACTTTTGACGTGCACTTCGAGAAGCCATTGCCACATCGAGGGTCGGACTTTGTTTGTTCGACGTTCGACCACCCCCCTCCCCCTCCTCCCCTCCTTCCTCCGTCCACCGCCCACGCGATTGGCGGTCGTTAGCCGCTTGCGACGAGTTAATGGATAATCTTGGAAATGGTCGAACGGTGGTGTCGGATATAACGGGTGGCGGTTTTCGATAAAATCGAATAAAGAAAAAAAAAATTTTTAAATTTAATTCGAGGGAATTAGCTTGACCTTTTTAAATAATTCATATTTTTTTGATGTCCAAACTCACTTTCGATCCGATGACTTCAAAAATTTATATATTCCATGAAACGAAAAAAAAAAAATTGTTTAATCGCAAATATTTCTTGTCCAGGCGATTAAAAAATAAGATCGCTCCACGATGTTTTGATTTATTTATTTTTTTTTTTGTTGACGTGTGTCGATATTTCACTCAATGGTGACTCACGTGGATGATATATCGACAGGCTTAACGAGCGATTAATGGAGATCAGAGGAAACCCGAATATATATATATTCAAAAATAAAATAAAAATAAAAATAATAAATAAAAATAATTATAACCGACTACCACGCATTTTTTGTTTTTAAATTTGTTTTTTGTTATAAAACCTCACGAGCAATCTTTTTCCCTCGAAACTCGTTCGATGATGAAAAAAAAAGGGTGAAAAAATTTAAAAACACGAAAAAAAGTACGTAAAAAAAAGAGGGGATTGAAAAAAATAATTTATCGGTGCATAAAGTCTGGTTTGTGACGCGAGAAGCCGCCAGTACGTGGGTAACCATAGTCATACCGATATACGATCACGTGGGTCCTGCGATGACGCACATGCATACGCAGCGACGTTATTGATAATGAATATTCACGAGTTTATATAGCGAGTAGCACGGGGTTGCACGGTGAAGGGTCGTTTGACCATAAATATACCGCACCGAAGAAAGTCGCGATAGCAAAACGTCGCAAAATCACGGGCGTTTGGACCTTCGACCCTTCGACCATCGTTAAAACCTTCGACGTTCATTATCATCCCCCTGCCACCCCCACAAACTCATGGTAATAATAATTTCCCAACGATTACAATTTTTCCCGAAAAAATAAATGTTTCCGGAGATATTGGACATGATAAGACGCCATCGGTGTCGTGAAAATCTCACGAGCGATCGTGATGAAAAATCGTTCAGTCACATCCCCCCAAACTCATCTCTCACCCCTCCTCGTCTGTTCTGCATCAAACGCCCCCCCCCTCCCTCCTTCCAACCCCCGAGCTTCGCCTCCGGACCCCATTTAACATTTTTTCTTTCCATCATTCTTTTGGTTTGATATCGAAACTAATAGTAGAATATATTAAACATAATAAATAGATACAAGTAGTTGTAACCCTTCGGGAGAAATCAATAAACGATAAATAAAATAAATAAAATAAATAAAATAAATAAAATAAATAAAATAAATAAAATAAATAAAATAAATAAAATAAATAAAATAAATAAAATAAATAAAATAAATAAAATAAATAAAATAAATAAAATAAAATAAAATAAAATAAAATAAATAAAATAAATAAACAGATTTTTTTTTCGGATGTTCGATAAATTTTCGACCGCGACTCGTGAAACGAGGTGGAAGTCTCGTAGGTCCATGAGAGGTACGTAGGTTGAATGTAGAACTGACGCTAATGTTTTATTCCATGGCAGAGTGAGTCTGTGTGTGTGTGTGTGTGTGTGTGTGTGTGTGGTCGTTGGGTTACCGTAGTTGAAACGTGTACGTCAGGTTTGCTTGAGGGAGGAAAAGGGGCGAGAAGGGAGGGGGGGGGGGGTTAAAACGCGCTATCCAGGTTTTATGTGTGAGGGTTGCACATAAATATTGCATTCCCGGGATCGGCTCGCCCGGATTGGTCTTGTGTGTTTTATTTTTTCGTTTTTTTTTTTTTGTTTTTTTTCTTTTTGGTGAAAACCGTAAGAGAATAGACGGAAGGACGAATAAAAAAAAACGAATGGACGAGTAATTCGAGAGATAGAGGGAGAGGGGGGGTGGAATGAGGGGCTCGCGTCGATTCCGGTGTACGATCGGTTTTTCGAAGCAACGAACCGTAAAAACCTCCAACGTATTTCTCAGGGCACATCAAAGGAGTAATAAAACTCGTAACCCATCAGTCCAACCACCCCTTCGACTCGATCTACGGTAACTCTTGTGAGTCGCTCGTACGTTGCTTCGTCTAATAGCAATGGCGTCGAAGCTGTCGTCCCCCCCTTCGCCCTTTCCACGAACGAGACGTTCGGATAACACGAAACACAGCAATTCCGGACGATCGAGTCGCCAACACGAAGATCAATGGGGCGAGGGGCGAGGGTGGGGGGAAGGATCGTTTCAAAAGAGTTTCCGGATGAGAATTCCGGATGGGTCTGGATTTCACAAAAACGCATCCAGGACCGGGTTATCAATTTGTGAAACACGAAAAACATGAATGGCGTAATAACTTCGAGCTTTACTCGAGCTTTTGCTCGAGCATTCTCGAAAACGATTTAATTTTTTCCCACGAGTAACAAATATCACACGAAGACCGGAAACAGGTTCAAAGATCAACGAACGTTCGAGCTTTTGCATGTTTCGTTTGTGCTTTCGTTCGTTGCCGCGGAGCTTTACGTTGCGGCCCCCCAGAAGCTTTCGCACTGACGTCGGTCAATGCTTTTTCGTTCATTGTTAAATTGAATTCCGAGCTTTGCGAGAAAAATCTCATTTTTTGCGTTCTGTTGTTTTTTTTTTTGTTTTTGGTTCAGTTTTGTTTTCGTAAGCCAATTAATTTAATTATCGGATGTTTTTTCGTTTTGTTTTTTATTTTTTTGCACGTGGGGGATTCGTTATTAACGAGCTTACGAGGATGTACGTTTGTATCGTGCGCTTTTGATTCAACTGGTTCGCGAGGGGGTGGATATTCTTTGCACGTTCGTTCGACCTACGTCACCCTTCGCTCGGCACATTAATCACAAAGCCGGGAGAGCCTGTGTGCCCCCTCCGCCCTCCCCACCCGCGCTCACAGAAATCCCCAAGGGATTACATCGTCATGGTTGAACGATGAGTACGTGTGACTGGCATACATAAATTTCGCTAGGCTCTAGTCGCGCCAGCCCGTCGTCCCACGCTCTTGAGACACGTTTGGTTCTAAATTACGATCATAGGGGGGTGTGTCGGGGGGTGAACGCGGATGTGGGGCTTAAATCGTCAAAGTTTATCAAATACATTATGGTTCTCCACAGTATTGTCAAAACTTTTGTTTTACATTATTTGTGATACAATTTTCTTTTCTTTGATATTTGAACGAAGACATTGCCAAAGATTTTTTTTTTTTCGTTTGATGTGTCAATTACCACGAATTTTGTGAAATGATGGACCAAACTCATGAATAGCTGAGACATTGAATTTTAGTTGTTTAGAAATTAGTGAAAAATCATTTTTTAGAATTATTATGTCAAATATTGAATTTAAGTTTCTAAAAATTAGTTAAAAAATCATTCTTCACGTTATTTCGTAAAATATCGAATTCGTGAATCTGGAAATCAGTCAACAATAATTTTTTTCACAATTATTTCGTAAAATATTGAATCGAGGTTCCCTAAAAATTGATTGAAAAATCATTTTTTAGAATTATTTTCTCAAATTCTGTCGAAGAAATTGCTGATTTTTCGTCCGAGTGATTCAAAATTATGTTTTTCACTCGCGCATCCACGACTGGTGAGAAATCCTACGTCCCTGCCCCCAAACGAAGCTCATTTTGGGTGTGCGGACCCCCCCCCCCCCCCGCCCGCCCCTCGCTCGCCACGAACGAGGTTTCGAAACGTCGTAAGCTCGCGCATCGTACGCGGGGCCCAACCTAACCCGCAATACCGCGTCGTTGCAACCTACAAACACCACGGCGTGTCAACGGGAACGAGGCCATGTGCAACGCTCGGTCGTGTGCATCAAACCACGTTGCTCAATGATATTTTATCTTTCGTTTTATCATCGCCATTACAATTTTTTTCTTTTTTCTTTTTGTTTTTTCTTTCTTTTTTTGCCCCAACCCCCAACGATCTTTCCCCCTCGCCCCAACCGAGGGTCATCCGTGAAACGCACGTCAAACAAATTTTCTTCATAATCATTTTTACGATACCAATATTTTTTCCTCTTTACGATAACGACGATGGGGATTTATACAGTATCATTGTGAATTGTAACGAGCTTTTCATCCCCCCGCGAGATATAAGATTGACGATTAATGGGGTGCTTCGCCCAGTAACTCCCTCCCGGATTTTTCGTGCAATCTTTACGAACCTCATGGCGAAGTTTTTCGTGTTCTAGATATTCTCGTGAATTCTTCGGTGAATCAAAAACGATCGTTTGCAGTCCAGGGGTCGTGGTTGTCCGAGAATTGTCCGCAAGATCGTCGAAAATTTTTCGGGATAGCCAACCAAGTGGATCACAGACTTTTGAAACTGTCCAAAAAATTTCGTTGAATCAAAAAAAAAAAAAAAAAAACACAGACACACACACAAAACTGGTCGTACAAAGTTCACCCTTGATTCACTGTCTTCAATGACGTCTGACTGTCGTTTGGATTGTCCTCTTCTGTTCCGAAGATTTTTCTGTTCCGAACGTTTTTAACAATTCAGTGTCGGATCGAATTACGAGTTCTTTGATTAGCTTACGAAGCACGAATTTCCTGTGGCGAGTGTCAAACACGTTGGAAAATTGTCAAGGGATGTTTGATCAAAGGTGGAGGTGGAGAGCTTTTCAAGGGTGGGTCCGGTTGGTTGGGTCAGGTGGGTTCCGTAACTGGTCGCGCGTGCATGTGTGAATTCGTTGGAGGGGGGGGGGGGGTGGGGAGTTTTCAGGGGTACAAGGTGAAACGGAATGGAGGACAAGGGGAACGCCTAGCCAAGCTCCTGCCTTCGCTAGGACATTGTTGATCTTGATTTAACTTTATTCGCAATTACGCGACGCTTGAGCCTACCACGAGCTCCTCTTATACCTATTTTTGCCGATTATCCGATTATCTTTTTGTTTTTTTTTTTTTTCAATCCAAGATGACCCAGGAAATTCAAAACTTTATTCGATACTTTTTCTCGATCGTGATCGATGGTGCCACGTGACCAGCAGGATGATCGATCGGCCACGACAGTTTTATTGGCTGTCGTGCA
Organism: Diplazon laetatorius; assembly: GCA_963662125.1. Classification (NCBI taxonomy): domain Eukaryota; kingdom Metazoa; phylum Arthropoda; class Insecta; order Hymenoptera; family Ichneumonidae; genus Diplazon; species Diplazon laetatorius. Next base: position 757,328 of record OY759163.1, on the reverse strand, counting down.
ATCTTTCGAGATCACGTCAAACACAATTCGATCGAGTATCAACCGAAGAACCACTTGAGATCAACTTGTTCAACAGTGATGAACATATCAAACGAATGAGCTTCCGACGAGCTTTTATTATTATTCCTATTAGAATGGATCGATTTTTTTTTGGTATTTCCAGAAGATCCGATTTCTTCGTCACTGATTCACAATTCCATCAACCGAATTTATCAAAACGAATGACCGTCGTTGGAATTTTACTCACGAATAACGACACCGAATCAAAAAGATCAGGTTGATCGAATCATCACTCCAAACGATTCGTCTCACAATTGCACTTCCTTTACGTTCGATCCACGATATCGACAAAAAAAAAAAAACGTAATTTCACCACACGTTCGAACTTTTTAATCGTCACTTATTTCCTACATATCCTCATCGAACACTCTCGAGATTCGCGGGACGATGACGCAGATATCCGTTCGCGTAGCCTCCGTAGCACGAATGTGCCTCGGTAACGAAGGTTAGGGCGTAGACAGCGTGGAGCTGCTCCGTTCGAGGGTGGAAAAAGTGGGGGTGGGGGAGGCGAGAGGGATAGGGGCGATAGTTTCGACGAGGGTAGTTTGCTCTCTCCGAACGATTCAATCTCTCAACCTTCTCTCACGTTAACTCGTTGTCCATTCGATCGTCAAAAATCCATCCCTGTTACCACCCTCACGAACCCTCACGAACCAATTTCACCAGTCACCTCTGCACAAACCTAAAAAAAAAAAAAAAAATAATTCACAAACCACCCAAATTCAACCTTTCAATTTGTCAAATTCTTCCCAAGTCTGTAACACGCGCGCATCAACAATCTTTCACATTGACACTTTGACGAACCGAAATTAAACTCGAACAAAATCCAACATTTTTCACCACTCTGGATCATACAAAACAGTTGTTTTTTTTTCTTTTCCAATCCTTCAGAAAAATCTGATTGTTTTTTTTTTTCGATTGTTACAGAATAAGTTGGTGAAATGTGGATCAACGTAGACGATGATAAGAGCATTGGGCACAACGTGACAGTGATTCGCGAGGCGTCAAGGCCTTCCGGCCGCTTCCCTGGCGCTGGTGCGCGGCGCCATGACAGTGTGGACCGTTGCTGCTTCGACGGCGGCGCGACCACCCTCCCCCGCCCCCGCCCCCTCCAACCCCCACCAACTCGTGACCGAGTGCGCGACCCCCACCCTCGTCGGCAACCACGGGGGATGCCTGCGTGGCCCGTCTTGCCTGCCGGTTTTCCAACCCCCGAGCCCCGTCGTGCCTACCCCCAGCCACGGCCGCCCCACCAACGTAATATTGATCGGGCGGAAGGGCGGCAGCGGCCAGGAACGTAGCCTCCCGACCGAGGGCCCCCCAGGCCAAACTCCCGAGCCTTTCCACACTCGCCTGAAACGGAATCGCGCACGGGAATCTCATTCCCGATCCTCCCCCGGTCACCCAAATCCAACGGTGACGATACAGCGACCGAGGGAAGCTTCGCTCGGGCAAAAGCCACCCCCTTACCAGTCGTTGGACCACTCGGTTGTGTCTTTGCGCGCGTCTTGAACTCACTCGCACCTGAGACACGACTTGGTTCACCTTTCCTAAGCTTGAAGACCGGTCGAACGAACATTCCGTGCCAGAAGACTTCTACATTCGGCTCATCGCTTGCTTCGAATCACAGGAATGTGACGTTTGACAGAAATCAATGAAAAACTTGACCGTCAGAATTGAATCAACGAAGCTACATCATCTTCATCTTTCACATTCCTGCAAGATCTGTAATTTGCCATTTTCTAAGACTCCAGTGAATGATGCTTCATTGTACTTTTATGAAAAATGACGAGGAAACGAAAAATTTTCTAATTCCAACCAGCGAACGTTCGGGGAGTTAATGAAGAAGCGAGTTTCCAGCTTCGCTTCAACGACGCCCTTCATCCTATCCTCCCAGGACACCCGATAACCTCTTTACAACCCTTTATTCCCCCATTTTCGTCGCCCTCCCCCGGCACCTCAGCTTTCACCCCTGTTCACCCTCTGCGAATGCTCGCGCTCGTGAAAAAAAAACCCACCCCCGGAATTCCTCTCACTGATAAATAGGCCGTATTTTTTTTATTCCTTTTTCCTCCCATCCCCTACGCATCATCCGATTGCACCTTCAGCCTCCCTCCATAATTTCGACATGAGCGCACGCTATCCGGAACATCCGGGAAGGAAAGAAAATTCGACTGGATGCTGGCATTAATTTTCGTTGGGGAATTTGGCGATTCCTTCGACTCCACCTTCCAGCTACGTTCGTCGAGCCTGCGTGTATCATTCAGCAACCCAGTGAAGATGGGGCGAAGACTTTTCTTCGAATTTGCGGGAGGGGGATAGTGTTTCGTTTTTTTTTTTTTTTTTTCCGTTCCTCGGGTCTTCGTGCTCGCGTTAAGACGAGAATGAATAAGATTGCCAGGGGGGATACGTTGGATATATTTGTATTTGAGTCACAGGATCATTCGTCTTCGGTCCTGATCCCCACACAGTTTGCGATAATATTCCCCAATCGCTATCTACCGATACCAGAACAACGAATAATCCTCGGTAAACTTTCGTTCCAAAATCTTTTCTCATCCCAAAAAAATTTACGATTTTTCAACTATTGAAAGTTGACCCGAAAGGTCAAAACTGGTTGAACGTAAAATCGTTGTACGTCAGACTCGACAATTTCTTGACTCACTTTTCCAAGGCCGCGCCACAGGAATGTGTGTACGGGTTCATGTGTGAGTGTGTGTGTGTGTGTGTAAAGCTCCGAGTGAAGTAGAACGACAGAGGCCGGGGGGGGGGGGGAGTGAGCTCGGTGGAAAAGCGTGCGGGAGGCAAGAGAGTATGAGGGTAACTCTTGCTCTTTCACTCGGTGAGGGTCCTCGCTGCGAAAAGCCACGATGGTTAAGTGGATCGTTATTTCGTGCCTCGGGCATACACACCAATGCGGCTACGTCTCAACCTTCCCCCACTCTCCATTCTCTTCATTCCTCCGGCTCTTCCACTCTATCTCCTCGCTGATTCCCAGCCACCTCCCTCCACGCGACCCGTCCTCCGTACTCTCGCTCTCTCTCAACACTTTCGGTGCATCTGCACCTATCTTTATCTCTCGCTCTCTCGCTTCTCTGTGCCCGTTAATTTCGTCGTGCCAAATTAATTTCGACACCCGAAGTACACAGCGAGGCACGGAGCGAGCCAACCTCGAGACTGCGCGAGACAGAGACGGAGTGAGTAAATCAGCTACCTCACAGACGCCTACCACACTCCCACGGATATTACCCAGACGCCGTTGCACGTTTATCTATGATTGTCAGGGTGTGTTGAAAAGACGCAAAGTCCTCGGATTCTTCTGGCAGTTACTACATCAAAATGTAGATGCTGTCGAAAGAAGTCTACGAAAATTTAATATCAAACGGACAATGTTTAGAGGTGAGGTTGATCAGAGGCAAATTCGATCGTAGGAAAGCGGAACCTCTGGACATTGTCCGATTGGGGTCAAATTTCGGAAGATTTCTCCTCATGGTATCTACTTCAAGTGTAGCAACTGCCAGAAGAATCGAATAACTCGATCTCGTTTTAACACCCCCTGGTATAATATATATTTGATTATACGTATGGGTATGCGCGTAAACGGCTCGAGTCTCGGTGGGGTTGGTGGATGAGCGAGGCTGAAAAGGACTGCGAGGGGGTGGGGGTGGGGGGGTGAGGGCGCGTCGAGGGGTGCCAGACGCAGAAAGCGATGCACCCCACACACGAACGTACGATACACGGATGATCTCCACAGGATTCTGATCGTTCGCTGGTGGAATATCCGCGTGATGCCCACACAGGGGTTGCTCAGCGTGATCGGCCGGGCTGTCGGATTCTCGAAGCTTGAATCGGTTCGGGGGGAGGGTTTGGTTGTGCGCGTATTCTGCACCGCCGGCAAGGAAATAGAGAGACCGAGACGAGTCTCTCGGTCGCATCGAGCCACAGGCTGTGTCCCCTTCTTCGACCCAACGGAATTTCCATATACGCCGTGAGGTCCTCGGTAAAGCCTGGCATCGGGCTTGGCACATTACGTCGGGGCATCTTCTATATCTTCTTGCTCGGGCCTGCGCCTGACATATATGGCTCGTGTGTTTATTTATATATGTGTGTGTGCGTGTATGTACGTCAATGCTCGAGAGTTTCGTGGCAACGATCCTCGAATTTACTCAACGCATTGCCGTGAGGCACACGACGCGAAAGTTATAAACTGTCTGTGGGTGCCCCCCGAAGTACTCGTTGCGATTAATCAGTCTTGACGTTTGAACGACGAGTCACGGTGGGAATGACGACGGGAGAAATGTTTTTGAAGTATCGTGGGGGCTGGATCGTTCTTGTTGTTGTTGTTTTTTTTTTTTTTATATATAAGTTAGGAGTTGTCGTTTTTTTATGACACGCTGATGATTGGCGGGAGATGAAATTGGGGAGGATAGGAAGTTGGAAAGTTTTGGAATGGACTCTTGTGAGTGGGAGAGAGAAAAACAATTTGATAATAGGATTCTTGTCCTAGGTGTTAATTTTATTGATTGCAGTCGGAATAAAGTTACTGACACACCAGGCGAATTGATTCCAACAACTCGAATCAATTAAATTGAATAAATTAAGCTTGTTTTAATGTGATTCCAATTTTGCAAAATCTTACATTATTTATAAAACACGTGAATAAATAAAATTTTCAATATTTTAAAAAATTTGAAAAATCGAACGACGCTTTTGATTTCGGTGCTTTTGAGCATCGTGAATCGAAGCTTTCTGCTCTGTGCCGGCTCGTGGTTCGATCGAGACGAATTAGTACTTCAGAGGCTAGACAAAGAAAACACAAAAAAAAAAAACAAAAAAAAAAATTCGGTGAATGATGTTTTAGCATCCGCGAGGCCGCCAATTTGCAGGAACGATCGATAAGGGTGCAGGGTCGGGTTGATTCACGCGACCATGAAATTGAACGAAATTCCAAACTGGTCGGACGGTCGACTGGCTGACCAACCACCAACGCTATTGGCCTCGGCAAACTCAGGCTCGGATAACTTTTGACACACGATCTCTCCCATCCACGTTCTTGTCTGCGTTCGTGTGCATCGTTAGATCCACGGATAAACGTTTTCCAACGATTTCGAAGCTATTAACGAAGCCAAAATTGAGCCCCGAAAAGCTTTTCACTGTATCATCGATACGCGTTTGTCCGTGTCGATTAATTACTACTCATCGATTGACTCCAACCTTTTTTTGAAATGAAAAAGGAACGAAAGAATAAAACCACGAAATAATACGTGGAAAAAAAAATTATTTCCAAACTTTTGAGGTTTGGATTTAGATGAATAATATAAGAGACAATTATTTCACAAATTTAAAAAAAGGAACTGAGTTTCATTTATTTATGTTTGAAGAGTATAAAAGAAAAATTGGACACGTGTAGTAATTCGTGGTGAAAAAATTGATGCATTCTCGAGGATAATCGAGAAAGAAGGTGTCAGAGGTAACAAGTTTGAAAATAATTTTTGTTCGTCTTTCTTTCTTTTTTCAAAGGTATTTTTTTATTATTATTATTTTATTCTTTTTGTTATAGTAAACTCGATAAACTTACCTCCGGTGGGAGAGTGACTCGGTTGGATTTCCGAAAGTCCTTCAGGATCTGAAACAGAGAAACGAGGTCGGGACCACACGTTAGAGAAACTAGCCGCACACCGAAAACGTGTTAGAACTTTTGCCATTTACAGCTTGGAAAATCCCTTCGACTTTTCGCCAAAGAGGGATCGCGTGACAGCGAGGAGGGGGGGGGGGGAGGATAAAACGAACGTCGTGAAGATGGTAAGAATGGTTGGGATTTTGAGGTGTGGGAAGAAGCGAGAGGACAAGTTTTTTTGAGTGACAAACCGACGAAGCGAAGTGAACCTTCGCCAAAAAAAAAGAAAAGAAATTCACAAAACTACGAACAAAAGTTTTTCCTTCGCAATATTTCCGGCAAATTCGACGAATTTGTGACAACTCCTCGTAACAATCGTGGAGAAAAACAACTTAAAGTTGTGTATAATAATATCAAATTGCCATTATGATTTTTTTTTAAAACCAATTTTAAAGTAGAAAATAAAATTTTTAATTGTTAATTTTCAGAAAATTTGAAGATATTGCTTTAAAAAAAATAATGCAAAATGCAATTCCACGATTTACACAATAACGTCAACTGGCAATAATGATTTTTGATTTATGAATTAATTCAACGTTAATTGAAACGAAGATTACGACGTCAAGAGTCTATTTGATTTGATTCTCGAGAACGAAACACATATGCGCATGTGGAAAATCCACGTAGACCGAAATCTCCGTTTATTACGTTGAAGCTATGCAAAGAGACATCGTTAGCCGTTTCACACAAATTCCGACCCAAGCCTTGAGGAATTTGAATTCACTCGTGCGAGGGCTACAACCAAGCTCGAACACTCGCTCGTGACGACGACGACGACGACGCAGATATGAACGAATAACGAGGGTGAGTGAGGTTGAGTTGAGTTTGAGAAGATAAAGTAAAAAAAAAAAAACAAATCCCAATTGGACGAATAAACGCGATTAACGTGAAACGTGAACATGTAACAAAATGCCCGGCTAATTTAGCAAGCTCGTCACGAGTGGTTAACCCGCGGGATACAAGCTCGTTAGCCAGACCCATAAAGTTGCCCCATAAAAAAAAAAAAGAATCACAATGTGTATCTACAGCCGATAAACGGATCGAGCAAATGCACCCCAAAATAATGAATATCCCCAATGTAAATATAACAATGATAATTAAATATCATGTCTAAATTAATTCTTTATTGTTAACAAGGTAAATATATAAATATTCAACTCATTAGAAATGTAGATAAATAATTATTCGTAATAATTAATTCAATAAGTTTCAACGATCGATTTATTATTTTTTTTTACCAGTGACAACAATAAAAAAAAACGAATATCTCAATGAGATGCATAAAAATAATAAATCATTACAGCTAAAATCAGTTTTTCATTATTCACAAGATAAAAATATTTCAACATGCAACTGATTAAAATTTTTTACAAATAATAATTATTCTCAACGAACAATTCAATATTTTTCTATTTGCCAAACATCGATCACATTCAATAATGCATTTTTTTTATCTCTTCGATGTTTCGGTGAATACATTTTTCCGAAATAGATATATCGACCACCGCCACTCGACGCAATTCGACACAGTTACCGTGAAAGAATTTTCGTGGAAAAAAAAATTGTTAAGGACTCGTGTACCGGCAATACACATCGTATACGTGACGTGTTTCGTCGTTTCCGATTTGAGTATCGACTTTTCGACAGTGAGCACAATTTCTTCCTGCCACGTACTCTCCACGGACGAGCTACCGGAATATCCAATGTCGTTGCAGCCGTCGTCGTCGTCTCCGTCGTCGTCGTCGTTTCGATATCACCTACTTCGACACGAAAAATTCACTTTTTCTCTTACCCCCCGACATCACACTTTTTTCCGGCTCGCTTGACTCCGTCCACAATTTTGCCACTTTCCTTTCGACGCACCGCAGGAAAAAAAAAGAAAAAAAGAAAAGAAAAAAAACCTTCTACCATATATTATTCAACTCCTTTCCTTCGATTTTTCCAGTTTTTATTTACCGTTCCATTTAAATTCTTCGTGTCTGTTTTTTTATTCTTTTTTTTTTTTTTTCATCTTCTCCACACTCTTATCTGGACCAATATCAATCACTGTTTTTCATCAGATTTGTTACTGCAACCGTGTACACTTTTATTCGAAATACGATCACACATCTCAGTTTTCGATATTTCCACGACTTTCGACCTTTCCCACGCGTAAACCATCAACGTCAACGACAACTCGTCCGGGACTTTTTTGTCGGAAATTTAATTCTCTACAACATTGTTCGTGTGAACTTTTGACCTACACAGCGTTGTTTAGCCAGCGTTTGGACGGGAACAAAAAAAAACCATCGAATTTTTCATCACTCGGGCCAGTCGAACGATGTACGACACTATATCTATATACATTTTATGAACTAGTCATAGTCATGTTTTATGAACTAGAGTCATAAAAGTTTTGACGTCGAAAGATAATTTTACACGATCGAAAAGTTTTGTTCTCACTCCCACACGTTAATTCTAAATTTAGAAGAATTAATTCAACTATCAATTCGTGTCAAGGATGGTTGATCAATGTGTCTGTATGCACACAGGTTACAGATCTATAATGGATTAGTATAGTTTCACAGCCTTCGTGAGGGGGTGAGGTGAGGGGTGGGGGGGGGGGGTGAAGGGAGAGGATGTAAACGTGGATACATGGGCTAGGCGAGCAGTAAAGCCCCCTGGCACGTCTACTCTATTCCAGTATACCTCACCACCCTAAACTGCATAATACATATATACATATATATATACACACAGACGACTGGCATGTACGTGCATCAAATTGCTTCTCGCGAAATCGATGTCTTAGCAACCCCTTCGGCGGTGCCTTGCTGCCCCGCGGCCTGACAGCGGCACACGTCGTACCAAGCACCGGAGGCCATCACCTCAAACGTTTTGGGTCACGGTTTCATGCGAAAAGTCTAAGTTTATTATTATTATTATTAATATGTATTATTTACGAATTTAAATTATTATCATTCTTATTGAATTATTTAGGTTTAGAAAATTGCCGTATCGGTAATTGCATTTTTTTTTTCAATTATTCCTAGGCTTATTAAATAGTCTAAAAGTAATCTCATTATTGAATTATTAGTTTGTTGAAATGGTACGACTGATAATTCGAAAAGTAAAATCAAACTTGGATCTAATTTCGAATTTCCGATGATTCGAAAATGACATTTAAATTTGAGTTGACGAGTCAAAAATAAAATTTAACTTGGAGCTAATATTACGAAAATCCAATTTACCTTGTAGCCAATAACTCAAAAACTAAAATCCAACTCGGAGCTAATATCACGAAAATTTAATTCAACTTGCAGCTATATTTATTCAAGCATGAAATTTAACTCGGGCTAAAATCCGAAATTTCGATTGACTTTTGGCCAATCAAAAATCGCAAAAAAATTGTTAAACCTCGCATGCACCGCTCGATCTGGAGTTACGTGCGAGAGAGACGTGGCCAGAGCGTAACAAAATCTCGAAATGCAAAATGCAACGAAAGTGCGAGAGATTGGAGAAACGTCGACGTTGTAAAACAGTTGTGAGGAATCGCGGTGGGGTAAACGCAGTATGAATGAGAGTAACCGTGAGCGAGGAGGGCTTTGACGCAGCTCGGGGGGGAGGGTGGGGAGGGCGCTTATCAAACTCTAAAGCGTTTTCCCCAACCTCGGCGAGGGTAAAACCGAAGCGAAGCGTGGACTAACGAAACTATTGAAATGCAAATATCAATCAGCCGCTTGTTCTGTGTGGCACAGTTAGCGAAACCGCGTGCGAACGCGCGCGCGCACGTTCAAATTTCCAACCTTCTCTTCGTCTCTCTCACTCTCTCTCTCTATATATCTTTCTCTCTCTCTCTCTTGACACGCAACGTCATAGACGAATGATTTTGACGTTTGTAAATGAAGCAAACACACGCACACGGACGTTGCTTATAACTGTGGTTTTGATTTCTGATGTGGTAATTGATTTTTTCACGATCGAATTTGTTATTGTTAACTAAACGCATTAATTATTGTTTATTCATAATTTAATTAACGAATTAAACGAATTTCAATCCCAATCCTGAAATGCTTTTTGTTTTACACGAAATTTCGGACAGGGAGGGTCAGACAGACCCTGGCTTTTCGAAATTTCTATATAAAATATTGAATTTATGTCTAAAATTGAAATGAAAAAATTGAAAATTTATGTGATTGCCTTCGATTGCGATACCCGATCGTGATTCACGTTCTGAGAAGTCCATCCGGTTACGAACGGCTGTATCGAAACGTCGGAACAGTACGAAAATAACTCATTCACGTGTATTTACCGTTCATGAGCTCGAACGGTCATTCATAAGTCACAAGTGGAATCTGGATCGCTCGAATTATTTTCGTCGCCAGCGAAGAATTTCACATCCGGGCAGTTTTGAAGATGTTGGAAATTCAGGTGGGCGAAATTCATTCATTCGAATTCTATATTCGTGTTTCACGAAACACGAGCTTGGTGAGCGTGCCAAAAATTCATGTCGAAGTGGGAGTCAAGGAGAAATTAGGGGGGCAGGGGCAGGGGGAGGAAAAGCTCACATAAACATAAAGTAAGGAATTTTTCCGCGTCTATTATCATCGTTATAATTTTTATCGTCACAAATATTTCAATTAACACAAAACGATTAATTTTTTTTTCAACAAATATCATTCAAACTGCATATAGGTCACACACAAATTACACACAGTCCATAAACAGTCAACAAACACACCCACACACACTCACACAAATTTCTCTCGCCCAAAATTCCACGTGAAAAAATTTGATCGACGAGCAAACGATCGATAGTGCAAAAATCGAATTTGTTGCAACAATTCTCGTTTCCCATCCGACCGGTTGATGTATGTGGGTGGTAAATAAGACGGGGGCGAGGAGGCGAAAGTCTCGAAGCCGGCACCTTAATTACTCGCTAATGGAGACGAAAGCGGGGGGGGGAGGGGGGCGATGGTGAAACCGGAGAGCTTTCTTTCTGCGAGTCGAAGTAGCGGAGTGCCGAAGCGGCTGAGAAATTCACAACGCCAGGAGGGCGTGAGTAGCAAACGGCGAGGGGGGCGGGGGGGGGCGGACGCCGAGCGAAAACCACCCCCTCCTGCGCCCCCCAACGCGGTGGCCGTTGCCTCGCCCGACCGTCGACTAAAGCCCGAGCTTTTCTTTCCGACAAACTGTTTTCCAGACAACGTACCCAATCCAATTATCTGGTTAACCGCGCGCTCGCGAACTCCCACAGCTTTTCCTCAACCACTCGCACTCACACACACACACACACACACATGTTCTCACTTACATGGCGTACGTCACGTACGACTCTCCGCGGAACTGGATAAGAGCTACCGCGTTTTTTTCGGACCGAAGCGGGAGAGGAAGCGAGGGAGGAGGATTGTTTGGGGGGCGGGGAAGGGGGGAGAAACGAATGAACGACTTTTCTCGTCGTTTTTCCGTGCCCCCCCCACCCTCCCCCCTTTCGTTTCGTGAATTTCAACGGGAAATAGAAACCGACGCGAGGGAACGAAGTAAATAAACGATAAAACGAAAATAAAAGAGAAAAAAAAACGAAATAAAAAATAAAACAACAACAACATGTTATGATTTATCATTCTGTGTGTGTGTTGACGTAAGATGATCGGGGTCCCGTGACACGTGAGTGATCATTGTCGTTAATCTTGTTTGGAATGAATTATCATGAAATAATTATATCACGAAATTAATTTTTTTTTTAGATTTTTTATAGATTATAGTGAAAATTATTGGGAAATGGATTTTTCGTTCGATACAATTTTTCGTACGGATGAGAAGAGATTCGTTTGTTATTATCGAAACGAATCGGATTGGAAGTATTAGCTTGATTATTATTTTTTTTTCGTATGATTCTTTTTTTGTCGCATTAAAAAAAATTGGAATGGATTGTTCTTGTTCGTTGTATTGGTCTGTGTTGGTGAACAGTCGGTGGTGGGTACGTTGTGCATGCATATGGATGTTGAGCTAACTAACGGTGTTTGCCGGAGCACCCGGACTCGGGGATTTTAAAAAATTTGAAAAAAAAAAAAGAAATGAAAAAAAAAATTATCCTCGCTCGAGAGATTTTTTTAATCAAACAGGATTTTATGATATATTATGAATGGAATGCATACGTGCTACCATGGTGATGAGGGTGGGGAGGGGAGGATGAGGGGGTGGCGTGTAAATTAGTTCATCAGAAATTCGAGACAGGTACTTTTCGCGACTCGTGGGTCCGAGGTACAACATGGCGGACGGCAAATACGGAAAACTGGACAAAAAAATTCCATCGGGAGCTATTTTTTTTTTCATCTACGACGGCGAAGTCAATTTAGTCAAATGATAATGCATGAAAAATAAAAAAAATAAAATTAATAATGATAATTAATTATAATTATGTTATATTTCGTATTTGATATAATTTAATAATTATAATGATGAGAAAATTGAATGAATGACGAAAAATCTCGTTCCATCTTCGTTCGAACGAGAAATTTCGTCGAGTGGTCGAAAATGTTGAAATTATTAAACCTATAAGGGAGGTTATGGTGTTGCGGGCAAGTGTAATGTATAGTCTGTAATAAATCCGGATTAATAATAATATCATCCGCACTGCCGCAACCTGGGTCGATGAGTGCAGCGCCCTCTATATACAGCCGCGGTCGCTGCACCATCGTTTCCATCCGTCGTAATTATTATATACTCGGTTCGATATAACGTTAACGAATTTTCACGTAACGACGAAAATTTTGGGGTTTAACGCCTTAGCCCTTGTTTTTTTTTTTTTGTAACGTTAACGAAACTGAATTGATCCAACATAATCATATTGATAATTAATTCGAATGATTTACCATTCGTCTCAGTCATAAAAAATTATAAATTCATCCTCGACCACGTTCAAAACTGTCAATCTTTATTTTCAAATGAAAATTCGACAAATTAATTAATAAAATAATGATAAATCATAATCGTAATTGGAGATTTGTTTGATCAATCATAATTATTAAAAATGATTCTAATGGGCTTCATAAACCATTCAAGCTAGCAAAAACTTGTTATAACTTGAGCTGAGATAAAAAAAAATTTAGTTTTTTTTTTTTGGAAACTTGGAAACTTATTTTTTTTTATTCTTTTGATTTTCTCGGGAGACGAAAACTTTTGCAAAAATCTATCATCGAATGACATTGGCATGAAAAATTGTTTCAGATGAGTCTGTCGAGATACGAACGAACCTCGAGAACATTAAAATCGACGAAATTTCGTTGCATCGAAAAGTTTTGAATTCGCGAATGTGAAAACTTGGGTTTTGCCAGAAGAGACGAAAACTGGATCGTGAAAGCAAAGCCAGTGAGACGACGTTATCCGTAACAAGAAGTGCAAGAAGAACGTTTGGGGCGAAGTCTCGGAGAACCCGAAGAACGTCGTCGGGTGATTGTTGGGCCGAAGCGACGGGTAGAGTTTGTTTTCTAAGTACGTGAGTATATAATGCTACACTGGCATTCATTTATCTTAGTCCTCTCAAACCTGCAGTCGCGTGTATACGGTATTTTCACGTTTTCTTTCGACCACGACGATCGAACGGAAGTGAGAGAGAATAGCAAAACTGCAAAACAAGCAACGAAAGCTCACCCCCCACCCCCACCCCCTGCCACGAGTTTTGCCCACAAAACACTCACACACAATCGAGCCATCGATCAACGACAGCAGACGCTTTTCATTCTCAACGAATTGTTGCAAAAGTCTTTCTACAAATTTCCCCTACAATTTCTTAACTCTAATTAATTCATTGTAACCATTCTTTGTGCATTTTATTTAATGAGTGTCTAATTTTTTATAATTTTTTTTATTATATACATTATTATATTTCGAATTTCGATTGATTTGAGAAAAAAAATTATAATTTTGATCGTAAAAATTTGAAGATCAAGTGGAAATTGTATGACGCTGAAATTTCGTGATGAGAAGTATCGCAAAATCCAAGCAATAGCATGAACTATAATATAAAAGTAACTCAGAACTATTGGGACGATGAATTATTATTTTTGATGCATATTTGACTCGACTGATTTTTCTTTCTATTTTTATTTCATCATTTTTCCAACTTTTAAAATCGCAAAAAAATCTTTAACGCTGAAGAATCGTCACGAAAAATATCGATAAATTTCTTCGATAGCATGAACTATGAAAAATAATCACCCAAAACTATCGTGACGATGAATTTTTTTGCCTGGCGAAAAATTCCAACGTTGGAAACTAATTTTTCTGCCGGACGAACCGGGTCTGCAATATTTTTTTAGCGTTGAGGCAAACAAAATATCGTACCCCACAATTTCATCCCCCTTCCTTCACCCCCCGCAGCTGGGACGCTTCTGTTTAACCAGGAAAACGCAATGCGTTTCCGCATCCTGTGCGTCTCGCAAAATCACGCGTGTTACACGTGCCCCACGCGTTTATATATACCGAACCACGTCGATGCAATCGCTCGTTGCACTTTCCACAAAATTGCATTGCGCTGCCGCATCGCATTTCGCGTTTTACCGGGAAAAAAATTTTGTTGAAAGTCTATTCGGCGTTCCACGCGCGTTTTCCTTCGTGCACCGAGTTGCACGCCGAAATTTCGACGTTCCGCCGTCACTCGCTCGGGTTTGCTTGTACGCTCCATAACGCTGCGCAACACAACCCGTTGTTGCATCCGTCGTTTTGCCAGTCTACCTCACGAGTCTCCGTGGTACGAAACATCCCGCGATTAATTTCCATTTCGCGATTCTCGTGAATTCATGAAGCTGCGACGACAACATCGGACGCGAGTTGGTTTTCCAACGGAAACGACGAAGCTTTCTGCTTTATGCAGGAAAGAGATATATGTATATATATATATATCTACATATGTATGGCAAATCGGACATACGCACTGCCAATCTTTCAGTCTGAGAAAATTTCACGTTGAGAACAGATTTTTCATATTTTTTATTTTAATAAATACGTAAATAAAATACATGAAAAAAAGAAAATTTGAAAATTAAACATTATATTGAATTATTTTTGAACAGTCGCTTGTGATTCGTACAAAGAGGATAAATCACTATTTCACAAAATTCATAAAAAATGTATACAACGTTTGACTGTAGTGCACACGATTACATTTCGAATAACATTTTTCTCGCGTTTTTTTTTTTCATTCTTCCGAGTACACCATCCACCCTTCACCGTGCAATAAAGGTTCTCCCATAACACGAATGTGCCCACTGGAGCCACTTCTTTCCACCTTGACACACGGCGATTCTTCATGCGGTCTCGCATAAAATATTTTCGCGTTATTTCATCCCGGAATTTTCCCCGCAAATGTGGCAACCGACATCCGGGAAAATAAGTATTTTTGTTTGAATACATTTTTTTTGCAATTTTTATTTTTCATTTATTTTTTTCATGTTACGATGAATGTTCTGGCTTGCAAGGTGTGACGGGAAACTTCGGAGTACATTAATTCACATTTCTTTTTAACACTTTTTTTTTTTTTTTTTTAATTCTTTCGTTCACGGTTTTCCCGGAGGTATTTGTTACACGGTGGTTAAGCGGAGAGCGAAGAGCAAGAGAGACAGAGAGAGAGAGAGAGAATGATAATCATGAGGAAAATGTGATAGGGAAAGAAGGATGAGATGAGGGGGACTGGAAAATCAGCTAGTGACGTCATGGTTTTCTCTCCCTCCCTCTCTCTCTCTCTATCTATCTCTCTCTTTCTGCATTTAGCCCGAGGCTTGTTCTTTCCTTCTTCCTCGACATGTCGGAAATAAAAAAAAAAGTAAAAAAAAATAAAACCAAACAAAAAAAAAAAGAAAATGTTACCCAACGAGAAGCATTTCGCTTCTGCTGTTCCCGACGACTACACAACACACTCCATCGTCATTTTTGTTTTCACATCCCTCAAACGTACACACGGAGAGAAACCATGGGGGCCTCCACACACAATGCACCGTACGTAACGCGGTGCCTTCGGGCGAACTGGAAAAGGGCGACGTTGCATTCTTCGCAATTCGTTTCTTTTTTTTTTCATCCTTCTTTTTTCACCGTCGCGAGTTCTCCTTGCTTCGTCCGCCCACCCTTGATTCCCCACTCCTTCTTCGTCCGTGCGAAGACAAGCCGAGAGCGAGAAAAACCGGGGAACAAGTCGGGACGATACACCCTTGAAAAAAAATCAAAGGCTGCACATGAAAATTAATCGATCGACGTGACGAAAAGTAAAAAAAAAATCCAGGCAGGATACCACGATTGAATTTAGATAGAAAATAATTTTTTCTTAGAAATCTGAACGATTTGATTTGATTTGATTTTTTTTTATTGTGGCAAGATTTGTGAATTATTTATTTTTGGTTGAAAGTTATTCAACTGACCCCGGACGCCATTGTGAAACTATCATCATTCACGCACGAAGGGTAGCAGTCAGTGCCTGCGTTATCCTCATCGTCGACCTCGCACGTAAGGATAATATGTCGTACTTCCGTATATTCACGTTTATATACATATATATAAATGTGTATATGGGTAGAAATGTACCGAACCCTCCCCATGTACTTGCTCCCTGTATCGGCATGCACACGCTCAACCCCATCAACGTCATACGATTTGCCTCAACGATCCGTCACGTCTGCGCTTTCAACGTCATGAAAAATATCCCCGAGGCTCCCACTTATTCACATTTTTCCATTTTATCCACGAAATATAATCTTAATGTATTTCCGATAAATAACGTCTATGCGATTTCACGTTCTGGCGAGATTTTTCATTCGACCCGGTTTCAACTTCACTTTTTGAGTCTTCGAAAATTGTGATATCAAGTTTGGTTATCAAAATTACAAATCAAAATTCGTTGTTTGATTTTGTTTTTAATTCAAAATCACTTAAAATCAGCGACCATAAAAAATAGTTATACCAAAATTTTCGAAATCAAACTCGATACAAATGTTTTTGTTTTTTCAATTACAAAAAAATTTATGAATTTTTATTTCTATTTTTATTTTTCGGTCCGGAAAAGTTTGGATAATTGGTGCGAGTTCGTCGGCTTCAATCATTCGGACAGGGACGAATGTTACGTGAATGTTACGTCCCAGCTAACAGTCGCTTTTCGGAGTTCAGACGTGTTACAGTTTCCAACGTTGTGCCCCAGCAGCAGCAGCAGCATAGTTAAGCACTTTAGGGATACTTCAGCTATGAAACTAATGCCCAACGATTTGCCACGTCGACCGCACACCTTGGCCTCCACATATACGTTATGCCCTATGAATTATACCGAGCTATAGTCTGGCCCCTCCCTCCTCCCTCCGCCCTTCCATGATCCTCGAGGGTTGATGAGATATCGTCAACTCCAGCCTCCCCCCCCCCGCACACGCGATGATTGTGTCGTGTAATTAATCGACTCATTCCATCTAACATGTCTACTCGTATCAAATCCTCGACACTGTTAACCATTTTTCTTTCCCATCCATTCAAACATTTAAAACATAAAAATCCAAGAAAAAAAAACAAACAAACAACGCCTCCGACAATTGTCAATTCATCTCGAACAACAGTTGAAATTATAATTCCAGAATAAAGACAACAGGTACCCGCGACAGTCGCCCATCGACATCAACGAGTTGAATAAACAACAATAAAGCAAAAAGGTAGCAATCAAAAAAGACAAAATAATAATAATAATAAAATGTGTCGTTCGACGACTCAGCAATGTGGCATTACATCGACCGGACAATTCTTTCCCAAGCTCAATGAAGACAGAGACGGAGACAGAGGGAGAGCAATGAAAAAAAAAAAAAAAAAAAAAACAAATATAAACAAAAAAAGTGCAACGAAGAGAATTGCATTAGTTTACCGATCGAGAGCTCTCGGCAAATATTATCAGAGAGTGTCAGGACGAAAGGAGGCTGACTGCGAGTGAAGTACGGTCGTGAAGAAAACAAAACAATCCACAGATTTTTTTTTTTTTGCTCGACCATTTGAAAAAAAAAAAAAATTTCTTATTTCTTTCCTACTTTTTCTTCTTCTTCTGGGGGGGTTCTCTCTGTTCTTCGTTAACTCGTTCGTCTCGCTTGCTATTTCCGTCGAATGGAATTGCACGAGAGGCGGTTCGCTAGGCATCGAAGACTGTTCGAAGTGGAGGCTGCACGACGAGAGTGTGAGAGAGAGAGAGAGAGGGAGAACATTGAACGAACGAGGGTCGAAGAAAGGGAATAGGGAAGGGACGCGGAGGGTTGGTAGCGTATAACCACCTTAAACAAGCTCGAGCTCGGCGAGAAGTCGTTGGAGAACGTGGGCGTACGGCTTTCCAACGGTAATAAACCGACTGGGGGAGCCTCGAGCGTTGGGGACCGAAAGCTCCTTTCCCATTTGGCTCTCTCTCTCTCTCTCTCTCTCTCACTTTGGGCTTTATACCAAGGTTTCGCACTATCCCTGGTCTCTCCATCGTTCCTGTTGCTCCATCGTCGTCGTACCTACCACCCCCCCCTCCTCCACTTCCTTTCCTTCCTTCCCACCCCCTTCCATTCCCACTCGCTTGTTTCCGCCTAATGAACCCAATAGTTTTCGACCGTGGAACATCAACGTCTGCGCCCGAACCCATTGCGCAGGTATTTTCGCGACTCGCTTTAATATCGAACTAGTTCGATCGAACTGCCACGTGGGATCATCGTACAACATCATCTGTAATTCAATCCACCAACTTTTGGCAATTGTTTCAACTTTTTTGTTGCATAATCGCATTAATTTGGAAATAAAAATGAAATGACGGAGAGTTTGGTATTTAAATTCGTTTTTTTTTTCTCGCATATTTTGGGGGATGATTTTTTTTTTTTAATTTTCATGGAGGTGGTATGTTTTCAAATGCTGAAAATGTAATTCAAATGCTGAGGATAAAACGAGAAGATCGAAGAGAAGGGGAAAAGAGTGAGATGGAGATGGAGAGAACAAGTCGCTGTGAAGTCTCGTGGAAAATGGCGGGTATCGAGACGTTACCCAATAGTCGATCGATTAACAACGACGGATAAAAAATCCTTTATACCGATCCACTGACTTCACGTGCCGGGAAGAAGTGGAACGAAGTCCGGGAAGGAAGTGCGGAAGAAGGGGAAAATGGGGCGAGTGAGAGAAGAAAAGTGTGTGTGTCATCACCTCTCGGTTGAGGAAATAAAGACGGGAAAATTCGAGGAAAAATCCGGAATGGATTTAAAGCGTGATTGCAGCATCGATCCGAGCGCAACGACGGCGAAAAAGGGTGAAACGAAAGAGGGTTGGTGCGGAGGGGCAGGGGATGGAAGGGGGGGGGGGCAAACGTGGAGACCATGGAGCCGCAAGGCTTTTCGCCTATCTTTCTCTCTCGCTCTGAAATCGTTGAATTCGTTAGAATCAAAGAAGAGTGCAAAGAAACAAAAAAAAAATAAAAAAACTGTAATGGACTTCAGGGGGAAATGGCGAACGCGAAATTAAACGAGCGCACGCGACGGAATTTCGTTCGATCATCGTTCGAAAAAAAGAAAATAATAATAATAATAATAATAATAATAAAAATCAAGAAAAGCTCAACTACGAGTTTCCGCATTTGCTCGAGGATCCGTCAAAGTTACAGAATTTTTTCCAGACCCTTTGAGACGCATCGGAATCGTTGATTGCTGCAAACTCCTCGTCCCTCCCCCCCCCAAACTCTTTAGCCCTCGCGGCTACGCAGGTAACCATTTTTTTTTTGCACGACTACGACGAACCGTGAATTGCATCTGCGATCTACGTATGCATCTTTCGCCAGGTCGACACAATGACATCTCGCGGTATTTTAATCGAGCAAAAAGAAAAAAAGTACGATCTCACTTCCCCATCAAAGCGAAAGACCCCGGAATTTCAAAGCTCCGTCAAACGTTCTCTCAAACAAAAACCCCAAACCGGAGATTCGCAAACCGATGACGTCGGTCCGGCAATCAACATTTTCTCCGTTTGAAAAAACCTTCCAATCTGGGTTTACGCGAAATGAAAATAATAAAATTCAACCGCTGATCGTACGATTTTCATTTTTATTTATTTCCTCATCCCCCAAAGCACGTTTGGCGAAAGCTCTCCATCGAGATTCCACGATGAACGTTTTCGTTCCGTGGCCAAAGTGTTTTTGTACCAATTATACGCGAATTCAAAATAAATCAGCCTTTGGAACGAAAATTAATTATTTCATTTTTTGTTTTTCGTAACTTTATTTTCCTTATCATTCTTTCAGCAAACGCAGCTGCACCTGATTTCGAAATAAATTTGAAAGGCATTTCCAACAGCTCGAGTGTTTTTTTTTTTTCGTTTTCTTTAATCTTCCGTTTTTTTAGATTTTCGTTTGACAAAAGCTTTATTAGCAAAAACGCAGCTGCACTCGAATGAAAGCTCAAACGCGTGTCCATAAATATTTCACGTTGCGTATTTAGCGAAGCGAATGGCTATGGAACAATTCCTAGGTGCAGATATATGTCTATGTAGGTTTGCGAGATAGGCTTATACGGACGTGGAGACGTAACAGCTATGGCTCTTGGATGATAGGTAAGCAAGGGAGGTGATGGGGCGATGTGGAAGGGCCATGGCGAACAGCGACGACGTACCCATGTTCCGGCCCGGTTAAGCTCTTCCACCCGGGATCTATTATCGTCCGAAATTACCCGAAGCGCTTCCGTGCCCCGCACGCCGGTTGCTGCCAACCCGGAGATCCAATCCGCGGACTTCCGGGCGTTCAACGTCCCAGCACCGTGAGCAGCATCAGCATGAGTTGGGGCCTGATACCGTTTGCTCGCTCAGCAGCCGTCCCGTACTCCATATTTAGCGACGGGCTAAACGATCCTTCGAATAATCTTGTCGTAATAAACCCCATTGTTCGATCTGTCCTCACTTCGTCTCCCCTCATTGGTTGATCGACGTTTCATCTAATGGTTGATCGGAACGATCGTGCCTGATCGATCAACATCTTGTATTCTGGAAATTTGTTGAGGATCGAAGATTCGGTTGGATCTAGGTTTGGATAATCTTCTTGTTCCAGGTTATCCAGGTGAAGAAACTGGAGAAACTGGATATCGAGCATTATTGGAGCACATCTATCGATGACAAGTGTATCCAGGATTTATATATCGCTTTCCTGATCCTGATCGTCTGTGGAGAAGCTTTATACGATTCATCTGGCCCATGACTATCGATGACGATGATGTCTATCCAATTTTTCTTCAACACTGCTCGCCCGTACCGACATGATCGAACATTTTTTCCTGTCCAGATCCTGACTAGATCCTGACCGATTATCCTGCGTGACAACCGAACAACCAAAAACATGACGCACAGTCACAGGTTTCATTCAGCCTGCCAACCCAGATCTCGTCCGGAAACCCGGAAAATCAGTTTCCGTTATCCGGTTGAAGCCACCTCGAAATTTCCACACGAGACATCGAGCTTTCGAACTCCGAGGAATCAGACCCGGCTAATTTGGAAACCCTGCCGCGTTTCAGCGATCGTGGAAATGTTATTTCGGTTGCCATCAAACCGTCGGGTCATACGCGTCGTCAAACCGGATGCAAGTTGTTACACATCACCCCCCACTCACTCGAATCGCGATATTAATATCGCTCGTATTTCCGTTTATATTAATATACCGAAATTTCACGTATAACCGAGTCCGGATGATATCATCGGGCGAATATTCAGACTAGACGAAGATATACATCGGAATTTCAGTGCATCGACTAAAAATCCGAAATTAAGAAACCCCCAAAATAATTCAGAACTTGCAATGTTTCGAAGTGTCAGAATTTATAATATCAATATCTATATACCTATAGTTGCGTACCAAAAAAAAAAAAAAACAATTTTACAACATTCCTGAGTCGCCACCATTTTTTTTTTATCGAGATTCGCAAAATCGTTGACGAGTTATTTGACCTCGTGTTGAATATTTTGGTGTTTTTTTTTTTTCGTGGAACGTTGGCACGATGAAAAATGAAACAAAAACTGTCGTTGAAATTAATGGCGGGTCATTAACCTGCATGACGTGTATGCAGTGTAACGCGGGATGCCGTTATCCGATAATGCACTTGGTACATGTATATATATATACATATAGATATAGATGTATTATATATATATTTGCTCGAGCTTTTGCGCTACCCTTCCACCCTCGTCAGTCTCTCCCGATCCGACCATCCCTCAGCCTCTCACACTCTATATATATATATATATATATGTGTATATGTATATATCTCTCTCTCTCGCACACGCTCACGTATCCTCAGACTTTAATCTACTTTCGAGTGAACTTTAATGTCTGGTACATCCCTGTGGAGCTTGGGGGATGTTGTATTATTAATGCATTATGGGTAACGTGGCGTATACGCGTCATGCATTAACGCAATTTCTGTAAAATGTGACCCCCCTCCCCTCCCCCCTCGCCCCTGAGTCGACTGAAACCAATCTTTTTCAGTTAGCCTTGTCCTGACGGACTTAACTTACGTTGGGGTTAATCCTGTTAATCCGACATATCAATGTTATCACTATTCAACGTATCAAAACATATTTTATTTACGTTGCCACATTATTATCATTACTTAAAATACAGAATAATTATTTTAATTATTATTTTAAACAGGACTATTATTATTATTGTTATTCAAAAATAATGTCAAGACACAAATTCCAGTCGAATCGCCGATATATCATGTACATGCAATTCTGAACCATATTTTTTGAATGCACCTCATCAAGGTCGTCTCAGGGTCAACCGACGAATTTTCCCGATTCGACCCGAACGACTTTCACGCACCTGAAAAAAAAACGGGGGAAAAAGGAAAACGAAACAATAATTCAGTCCGTTCGTCCTAACCGCGAATTATGTGACACATGAGCTTTTCGTCCGACCGAAACCCATTCGTTTCATTCTCATTCCCTCTGCCAGTCCCGAATCTCTCTCGCGTTCCCTCGTTCATCGTCTCGGTCTTCGAGGTTCTCGTCCACTTTCAACCGTTGACACACACAAGCGAAAAAAAAAAAAGGAAACGAAAAGTAAAACAAAAAAAAAATCAAGTTACCGAAGCGCCGTTCGTCACGACACGATTTTCAGGATTTCCCGTGGAAATAAATCCCGGAGGACCCGTGGGAACGTCAGCCGCCCTTTACTCGTGCCTCGGTCCACGATCCCGTCCGTGTCTTTCCTCGCCCTGCCCCCCCCCCCCCCGCCTTCCGTATCTTTCTGCCTCTTCGCCGGTATCTCGCCTCACTTCCGTTACTAGTTTTCCGCGTCTCTCTTTCTCTCTCTCTCTCTCTCTCTCTTGTTCCTTACAGACCACTCGCTCTTTCTCTCTCTAGCTCGCCTCGTCCACGCTTTCTTAACCTTCTTTGCCTATAGTCGTGTCGGCCACCGGCACCGCCACCAAACTCAAGCTCGACTCTGACGATTTTACGTGAGATCGATGCACCCTCACCCCCCCACCCCTCCTCCTTACCTCTCGATCACAAACACGACTTACCGCCGATAAAGCTTCTGACCTCTCGTTCAACCGTGTCTTATTTCCACAACTTTTACCTTTCTCGTCGTCGTAACTTCTTCTTGTGTTTTTTTTTTGTTTTTTTTTTTCGACTTTTTTTGCCTTCGACGAGGCACGTTGGTTTTTCCGGGTTACGAGCTGTTCGATTTTGAACAGTCGCGAAAGAGAATAGAGAAATTTAAAAGAAAAAAAAAATCGAATGATCTATCAGTGGGATAACGAAAGTAAAAAGAAAAATTATGTATAGTCTGTGTATGAACTGTATCTGGAATCGAGCATACAGAATTTGTGCAAAGACTGTACATAAACTATACATAGACTATACATGGACTATATATTAGGCTGTCCTTAAACATGGTCACTTAATAATTCCACCTATACGATTGTTGAATAATAAAAAATAATTTTTAAAAAACTGCCCACACACGAACGGTAAATACAATTATGTTAGTCGGTTGATAAAATTGGACATTTAATTAAAAATGTTGTTTTTTTTTTTCTTCCTTCTTTTTTTCCGAGACCATAAACCGGATAGGTTTATTCACGCGTTACGAGCTTTTCCCAGCAGAGATTCTGGCCCGTCGTGCTTCAGATATGTGGTGTCACTCCGGCACTTGCGACAGTTACCAAACCATGCACGAGAGAGCCGACGGTTTAAATTACCATGCGGGTTCGGAGCATCATCCACCGGGAGATAGAAGAGAAAGAGAGGGATAAAGAGAGAGAGTGAGAGAGAGAGAGATAGAAGGCTGCCACATACACGTACACCTTCACCCTCGACCCCCCACCCCCCCGCCCCGTGAAACTTCTCGGTTTAATTTCCGGTCGCACACCCGCTTCGCGGTGGATCTCGCCACGCATATATATATACATACATACATATATATATATGTATGTGTACACACATGCATACACGTTCGTACGTACTATGTTTTATGTGGGGCAGATAACGTTATCCGGTGAACGCAGGAGAGTGGGAAGGGGCGGGGGGGGGGGGGAAGTTCGCGAGAGAGGGAGTAAAATTCAAGGGACACGAGGATTTCGAAAGCTCTTGCAATTTTATCAGCTACCGACGATCGTTGCACGAGCATGAACCTCGTGTATCTCGAAAAAAAAAAATAATAATAATGCCATTATTCAACTCCACACACATTTCATACCGATACCCCCCCCTCCCCTCCTCTTTACCCAACCCCCTTTGGTTGCGTGGATTATAATTTATTAATACCCACTCACCTTTGTAATATAGCAAAAAAAAAAAAATTCCAAAAAACATAAATTTCCAAGAATTAAAAAACGTATATATATTCCTCAGGTCGAGATGAAAAAAAAGTGTCCTCGTATAGTCTCACGAAACATTCGTCCAAACGTTTTATCGAGCGCACAATCGGACGAAAAAGAAAAAATTCACAGACATCGTTTCCACGGTTTATACGAAAAATTTTAGCTACAACGATAATACGCAAATTCCACAGACAAATACAATAACGAAATTAAAAAGAAAAAAAAAACAATTCGTACGGATATTTAATTTTTTTTTTTTAATATCTGCAATTTTTTCATGGTTGCCATGGTTGGGTGGGATGGCCATGGGGGATTGTTAATTCGCTCTTCCTGATACTCGTTGCAATCCAGTCGAATTCCGACGGTCCTGACCCGAGGGATTATACCATATTTATAAACAGTACAGAGAGATGGGCGGGGGAGGGGGGCAGAGGGGGATGCACATCGAAAAGCTCGGGTTCAAATGTGTCGGTGTCCATGGCTATGAGGTAAGCCGGTTGCCAGACACACAGGATGCATAAAACATAACGCATAATGGGAGCCAAACGAATGCATAAGCGGCCAATCACGGAAGCTTCGATCGCGCGGTACGGTGCAACGGGAGGGTGGGAAGGGGGACTGGCGAGAGCTTTTCAAGCTTCTGCCGGGCGTGCATCGTGTCCTCGAGCGCGTTCGAAACGTTTGCAATCAGCCAATCCTCGGGATTGCCCGATTCGCATATGTATAGTTTGTTCGAATCAGCATCACATGTGATTTTACGTATATACACATATATATATATATATATATATATATATATATATGTCTGTCTATATTTATCACTCGATTTATATATTTTATATGTGTACATGGATTACCGCGTGAACAATCGTCGATGATATTGTAGTTTCCGTGTGTGTCTGCGATTGTAACACGAAACACGGATCGATCAAACGATTTTACGTGATTCTAACCTCACTTCGATGGTCGAGATTTCCGAGTTGTTCGGTCGGGCGGCCCATTGTGGGCGAGAAAATGAAGGCCCGGAGGGTGGGGGGGGGGGGGGCGAGTTTCCGGGCAAATGAGGAAGCCTATTCCCACCGACAATTTCGCAATGTCGATAAACAGATTTATACATAACTCCGTGACGTAATGTCATGTTCGGGATTCAGTGGACCTGCTAGACACCCATTGTACTTGTTCGAACCTATGGGTTTATGTTATACGGCTTCTATGCATTATTCGTACGTAGTATGACGCACATTTGTGTATCTATTATGATTGCATATATATATATATATACACATATATATATGTCTATTGTGGGTGGAGATGTACTCGCGATTTTAGTGTCGTCGAGAGGTGAATTGGATTTTTTTAATTTTTGTGATGATTTAAAATATTCCTCGTTAAGTTCGATGACCCAAAAATGAGATTTCGTTGGAATTTTGTTGAATGGCTATTTTTATGTAAATTTTCGGGTCGAATGAATATTTTTTTTCTATATTATTCTTTCTTCATTGGTTGTTAACAGAAAAATCGTGAACGTTGGTGGATTCTGAGCCGTTTGAAAGCACCCGAAGGGCTTCGTCAGTCTGTCGAGGGAGTGTTTTTAACCCTTTCGTACCTGCACATGAGTTCCCGACGTGCGAACACGTGTCTGTGGGGCCTACATGGGTGTCTTGGGGATAGGTTCACCAGTGGAAGCACCTCGACTGGCTCGCAAGTGTAAAAACATCGACAACGTGGGGCTTCGGTTCGGTTAATCGTGCGATTGAAAATACTACAACGACAGGAGCCAAGTGAAAAAAATATGTACGGTCTATATATGGACTGTATATGAAACTGAGCATACATAGTTTATGCATAGACTATGTATAGTCCATACCCAAGTACAAAAATTATGTATAGTCTTTATATTAAACTGTATATGGGACTGGGCATATAGAGGTTATACATAGACTATACGTAGACTATACACAAACTTTTTATGGGTTATATAGTTTATGTATAATCTGTATAGTCTCCATATAGTCTATATCTAAACTATACATGCCCAATCTCATGTATGATCTATAATGAAAGAAAAATGAAAAAGGATGAAGAGAAAAAATTCTGTTCTGACGAGTACATGAATGAAGGTTGGTAATTAAGCGAATTGCAAAATTTCGCAACATGGAGAATCGATGAAACGCGGTCGGAAGCTTTTTCGGTGGCCAAACGCTCTCTTTTCCATACTCCTCGACCTGATTAATGATAAAAGACCGGCTGAACTTTGGAACGCAACGACTTTGGAATCGACCGGGGAAACAAGCACATCCGGTTGAAGCGAAAATCGTGGGCCAACCGTAGCTTAACGTTTCTTTCAACGAGATTTTTAACCCGAGTGGGGAATGGCAGTCTGGGACTTTTTTTTTCTCTCTCGCTCTCTTCCTCTCAGTTCTTCTCTCTTCTTCTCTGTTTATCCGAACGTTTATCGTTCTTTCTCCATCTCTGTCTGTGATTTTTGACCCGTCCGAGTGTCTGACGTTAACGAAAATAACGAGAAAAATCCTACTGCGAAGTATCGTTTAACGAGCGCAAGAGCTTAGCTCGGAAAACCAGTTTTTTTTTTTTTTTGTTTTTTTTTCTTTCTTTTCTTTTTTCTTTTTTTTTCTTCGCACAACGTCTGGCTTTTCGGGTGAGTTTTTCTCGGCACTCTCGTTCGGTCCCGGCATTATTCCGGACGAAAAAACACGATGAAGTTCTACGGATAACCTATATATATATGTATATATATATATATATTCAACGATATATATTGTGGGGAAAAAAATTTTCATGTCTGAAGTACACCGACAGCGTTTTACCGAAAAAATTGTGAAAAAACTTTGAAAACTATTGCGAGCTTTTCGGAGAATTAAATGTTAATTTTTAGGTCGTACATTACTGCAGCGAAATTTATATCAACGGAAAATCTAAATTTTCTCATAAATAATTGTGAAAGTCTAAATTTTTTCATAAATAATTTGTAAAATCTTAATTTTCTCATGAACAAACTCAAATAATCTGAAACTTCTATTGAATAACTTGGAAAATCGTTGATTCCTCAGGATAACTCGAAAAAAATCTAAACTTTCTCGACCCAACTCAAAATATCCAAATTTTCTCAACCTAACCCTTAAAAATCTAAATTCTTTCATCATCTGCCATCACCGAAAAACCAAATCTCTCTCTGAACAAAAATCTTGCATCACCGTCAATCTCCAAATTTTCCTCATAAATTTTCCAGATACGATTACCAAAAACCCATCCAAATGTCTTGGAAAAAAAATGTTTTAAAAAAATTTAAATTTCGACCCCGATTATCGTGTCACGAACCCTCGATAATTGAGCCCTCCCCGCGACTCGATCACACGCCTCGACTCTTCCAAAGTGCAAATCAATACCATTGCGAGGGTTTTTTTTTTTGTTTTTTTTTTTGCATATTTTCTTTTTTTTCTACCATTCGGTTTTGGCGGTCGTGGCCCCACGGATTTATTCGCAATGGCGGGTATTGCGGGGTCGCAATCCAGTCAGGTGACTCGTCGTTGTACAATTTTCAACCTCCCCCCTACCTCCACAACATCAGCACCAGCAGCCTTTGCCGCACCCGGTCGTTACGTCACTAGCCAACAATCCCCCTCCCCCGCGCCCCACGTTCTCGAAAGCTCCGCTGCTAACCGCTCGGAGCGTTCCCGGTCGCTCGAGAGGCCAGGGTGCGGACTTCCTCCGCAACCTCTCGCTTTCACGCGCTTCCACTTCCAACTCCCCTTCCACGAGACCCTCTCGTGACGTCACTTCCCAATGGCCTACTCCCGTTTTATTTTCTTTGTTTGTTTTTTTTTTTTCGTTTTTTTTTTTTGACATTTTGCGCGAAAATTCAACGAGTGCCAGGGTCGCCTGTCCAATTATAAATCCAGACTGCAATCCTGACCCAAACTTCATCGCGAATCACAGTCGTCAACTGCGCGCAGTCTCGAAATATCAGATTTCGAATTCATTGTTTGTTTTTTGTTTTCTTTTTCTCTGTCCTCTTTTGAATTTCCTATTTTTCCATCGTCTCTTCTTCGTCTCGTGGATCGTATATTTTTTTTTTGTAAAACGCCAAACGCAGGTCACCGAGGGAAAATTCAATTTCCGAAGAGAAACAATCTCAAGTGAGTTTGACAATAATACTCGAGGAAGCTCTCTCGCGAAGGAAACGACTGAAATGTACATCTGTATTATTATTTTCTTCTCTCTATCTTTTTTTTATTTTTACTTTTCTTTTTTTTTCGTCGCTCTCTCTTTTTCTTTCTCACTCGGTTGAAAGTCTGGAAGAAAAATCTTAGACTATTTCCGGGTAACGTATAAAAAAAAAGGTTAAGAGAGAGAGAGAGAGAGAGAGAGAGAGAGAGAGAGAGAGAGAGGGAAATCAACGACGAGTGCCACTGTCGTGCGGCGTGAAATGAGAATCCAGAATTCAACGTGGAAAAGGACATTACGAGAGGTAGGAGATGGGGGTTGGCGGTTGGGGGGTGGGGGGTTGGGGGGGATAAAGTCGAGGTGTTGGTAAAAGGGTCGAGGGTAGTTCCCGTGCGGAGGATGAATCCGAGACACGGTTCAACCCTTCCCCGTGTCCCCCCCTCCCCTCCCCTCCCCTCATGTAGCCGAGGGTCCACTCGTGAATATTCATACGCGATCGTGGTACCACGGGGGAACTTTGAAAGAAGTCGGTTTGCATAGAGGCCAAGTAAATTCTGCAAAAGTGAGAAAAAGAGGGTAATAACGCAAGCGCTACTGCGGAACCACCATCCAACCCTCCTCGCCCTGCCCCCCCTCCTTCGTCGTCGCCGTAACCGCGAATCCGCGTACCCCACAGGGTCCCCAGGATTTTTACATTCCTCTTTGTGTTCGTCTAAGCTTCGCGGAACCGTAACGAGCTGCGCTAATAGTTTTCGCTCCAGTTAAGAACGAGGAACTATTTTTTTCGAGCTCCCGGGACGAAATATAAATATTTCTTCGTGGGGCGACGGTTTTTTTTATTTTTTATTTTTCATTTTATTTCTTTTTTCTTTCTTCTCATCGTTTTCTATTTTTATTACCCCTAATTATGGGATTTTCTTGTACGCGCTGTTGAATTTTGAATGCGAATTTTTTTTTTTAATAACGTTAATAAAAAATGGATACTTAAAAAATTGCAATTCTCAGTATCATTAGCATCGAGAAGATTCAAAGATTAACCCTAAAAATGTTGTAAAACATTTTCCACGAGACTTTTGATGAGAAATTTACCAAACAAAAAAAATGGTCAAAAATGTGCATAAATTTGTATGCACCTTCGAGATCCATTAAAAAATAATCCCTAGAAAAAAATTAAAAACCTACAAGTTGGAGACAGTGGGTTACAAATTTTTGCAACACTTTACCATTCCCACTTGCATTCTGAATTTTTTTGCGAGAAAAATACATATATTTTTTTTCATTTTTTTCAAATTGGAATAATGCGAGAGGGCAGGTTGTTCGAGAATGGTTTTCTTTTTCGTTTTTTCGTTTTTTCTTCTTATTTTCGCGTCTTTTTCATGAAGAAGAATGGATCTGCGTGGATGGGAATGAAGAATGGAAAAAGGAGCGTTGAAGGCAGGAGACCGAGCGGGAGTTATTCGTTGAGGTATTCCATGCTCGCGGACCGGGTTACCGAGACGTTATACGGCCGCAGCGCCGGAACAAAGCTCAATCTCGATGAGCTGACTTGGCAATTCCAAACGCTTCGTGCGCGGGGGCGGGGGGGCGGGCCTCTCTCACTCGCCGAAACTAGCTGGTAATATTACCCCGAGCGGCCCCCGCGCCGCCGGTTCACCGTGGTAGCTACCAAGTGGATGACGACGGGAGGTGAGGCGGGGGGAAGGGGGTTATAGTTGCGGGTGGGTGGAGGTAGGTCTCACCGGCGGCGCGTCGGCCACTTGACCCAGTCCCGGCCGGCACAGCCGTCGCGTTATCGATTCAAAAAATATTACCGTGATAACCAAACGCGCGAGAGTAAGACGAAAAAAATTATGCTATATAGCATAACCGCGCGAATAACGGACGAAAAAACAAATTTATCGTAAGGATTATTAGAATTATCATAATGATAACGATTATTATTAGTATTATTATTATTATTATTGTTGCGTATTAATAATTATTAATATTATTATTATCACGATTAAATTTTTCCATCGAGTGTTGAATCGACTGAATAATAATAATAATAATCGTTATTATTATTAGTATTAATATCATTAATAATAATAATTATCATTAAATAATTTTCAATATATTTATATAATAATTATTACTATCATTGTCATTATGATTATTACTACGATGAAAATTCTGCATCGAGTGACAAATCGATTGCACAATAATAATAATAATGATAATAACACGTTAGAATGAAAAACCATTTGAGATAAAAATCACTTTCTAATAAACGAACGGAAACGAACGAGCACAATCGTGAATTCTCGTACATCGCAAATTCATCTCTCGATGAGAGTCGACGCGTTGACGCGTCACGAACGCGTTTTCGGTGAAATAATGAAAGCACCCGGCGTAACACCGACTCTCACGGATCCGCCGGTCGTGCATCGATGTTACGAGCGCGAGCAGTCGCTCATTTGCGTTGTAACGATGTCAAAGTGTCAGATGAGCGCGTCGAACGAGCGAAAAAAAAAACCGTTTCGGAGGGACCTAACTGAAACGAAGGGCCATGTTTTGCAGGGAGTGCACAAAGCTGCGCGGACAAAATTTTGGCGAGGGTGGGTGCGTGACAGGCCGTCAGAATAACGCGGAGCAACCCTCCACCACCCCCCCCCCCTTAACCCCTCGCCCCACAACTCCTTTCGCCAAACAAATTATCGCATTTCGATAACCCGACTATTTGCAAAGCCCTGAACCGCTTTCGTTGTCAATAACCGACCGCACCTGCAACCGCCATTTCACAAATACCCCCCCCCTCTCCTCCACCCTTCTCGCCCTCCCCCGAAGGTTAATTATCCGTCACAGCAGCGCGTACCCGAAAGCTGACCGAATTTAATGAACGATGGAAAAATGAATATAATTGCAACGACGATGAAAAACGTTTTTGCATGGATCATTCATTCGTGCTTGATGATTATTTTGTGATTTAATGTCACCCCCCGACCCATCGTACATTTCGACACCGTTGATTGAATCATCATGCCGAGTAGTGAAATGGTACTCGTCAAATATACGGAACGAAAAGGCAGCAATGAAAAAAAATAATAATAAAAAACTCGAAAAAAAAAACAAAAACGATTGAATGAAACAAAGGGATGAAAAAAATGTGGAAGCAAGTTGATTGGGCGAACGGATGGTGGTTATTGTGCATACAGCACAATGTGCCGATGCCGACTGAAAATGACGCGCGTTTCCAACCCCCAGTGACGTTGCGACCGGGGCCCATGACGTCACCGGCTCGTAGTCGAGTGCATCCGGTGACGTCAAGAGGTCGCGAACCGAACGCTGCCGCTGGTTGGGCCGGGTCTCTTCATCCAGGTGAAACAGCCCCTCTTCCCCCCCGTCCGCCCCCTCGACGAGGTCAAGTCGCTGAAGCCCCGATGCCGGAGCTCTTCCACCCTTTTCGTCCCCCCCAACCCTGTTCACCCTCGATCTCCACCCGCGACTCCGAATATGTAGATCAACCGTCCACTTCGTACATTAATTTAATAATGGATGGAGACGGATTTTTCCCGTTTTAATTTCCCGCCGTTTGCCAAACGAAATTGAATCTCGTCGAGATGGCTTTTTTTTTTTTTTTTCGTTTACCCCCTTTCGGTTTTCACGATATTTCGTGGAATTTAGAAATAACCGAGACCAATCGAATTACTTTCGAGAGATTCGGAATTTCTTGTTTGAAGAGCCAATTACCGGGTCAAATTAAACGTGGATGAATGATAATCCTCACTCTTGGCAGCAGTCTCTTGGGTGACACGATTGCTGTCATTTTGTCCCACAGATCAATCGTAAAAAAAAAAAAAAAACAATCACTAGCAGGATCAACTTGTTAAAGAAGCCTATGAGCTTTGATGTCATCATCAACACCTAGTGACTTCATTTCCAAAGCACGGAAGAATGAAAAACTAACCGAAGACACATTCATCGACAAACGGGAATGTAAATCCAATTCCCTTGGTAGACATGCATTATTATCGTATAATACGTGAGACCAGACGATGACAACATGAGTTTCCCAATGCCACAATAGTTTATCCATGAGAGCTGTGTGTGTGTGTTTTTGACTCGTACCGAAGCATTGACGGAATCCGCGTAAACCGCAAACGCGACACAAACGGCTATTAACCGCACGAGATACTCAATTCCCATATCCCAATTGGATTGCCAACGTGACTGCGAGAAACGCGTTTGCCATCAAGCTGCAAAATCACGGTAAATAGTATTTCCATGATACTCGAAAGTGCTTGAAATTCTGAGCCGGGTTTGCGTTGACTTTGAATGACGTTGTTTGCAGAATATTTATCCACTTGTTTCATTTGTGCGAGACATTTACGTGTCGGTTACATTGTTCCACCGAGTTACAGCTTGGAGTTGAACCTGGCGTAGGTGGTTCATGTCTTATCCCGTTGGGACACGTGCGATTTCCCATTGTTACCCATTCGTTATCCGTGTTTAACCGCGTACGCCGAATAGACCATCGAGGCCTATCAGCAGGGGTAACTTGATCTCGTTTCGTGCGAGGGCGTTATGGAATTGTCCATTATACATCGTATGCCCTTTTCAATGCGAATTCCCACTATCTTCGGAATAATGGTTCTCATGAAAACCAGACTGGTGATGTGCAGTGTGATCCTGACACGCCATCTCCAGGCACCGGTGGCGATCCAACCCTCCATTGTGCCCGGTACCCAAACCGTACGAGGCGTAAGAATCGCTAGCGCCATTTGGCGGCTGACGTCATCCCGAAAACCGAAGATCCCACAATGGCGAGTTAGATCATCGTTGGTTTTTGGAAATCCGGGTCTAGGAATACGTCTGATGGATCTCCAAGATGTATGCACTTGTGCCAAGTCCTAAAGAGCTCATATGCCAGTATCTCTCGCTACCCAAAGTCACCTCAGTGACAATGATCGGAGTGTGACCACAGTATTCAACGACTAAACCAACAAACTTCCCTAACATTGACGTTCAGTAATTTCGGCATCGCAATTACAAGAACGTCGTCCGTCGACAAACTTAGTAATAACGCCGGGAATCACCGAGCGATCCGGGTATATCCTCCCGAACGACCCCCCAGTTAACGTAGCTTCGGTGTATCGTTCGTAGAACCGGTAGCCACTATCTACAGCTGACCAATGAACAACACCTTCCCAGCGGGAACTCCATCGGGCCATCTTTCACGCCAAGCGGCGTTCTCCCACATGGGCTTTGGGTACCCAGGCTGTTGGGCTTTGGGCCATCGACGCCTCTCCGCTTCTTCGGCTCTTCCCATCCTAGCGGAGACCTCGGGATCGTGAAGCTGACCGTTTTCCTACAATAAACGGATCCGTGAATTCGTTGGTGCTATTGTGCTCGAGGCATCGGCTTCACCGAGCGTGGAAGCAGCTACGGCGTGGATCGTGAGCCAGTCTGGACCCCGGAGGCAACCGCTTTCGCGCTCCTAGCACGATAGGTTGCACAACCCGGGCTGCCCGTAACGTACCGACGTAGCTGGAACCCCCAGCAGTCCGAGCCATCGAAGACCAGAGTTATGGCCGACGTTTTCCGGCGGGTGTCGACGGCTTTCCACCTCTCTCTCTCTCTCTCTCTCTCTCTCTCTCTCTCCTCGCTCTGTCCCAGCGTATATGCTCCCTCGTGCTCTCCTGGCAACCGATCCTACCAGGAACTCACTGGAAATCCGTGGAAATTACCCACCCGAACGATACACAACCCAATACGTTACCCCCAGACATGTATATGTGTCTATGAATGATCTGAACTATGGACCATTAACGAACGACCTTTTAATCTCCATGTTACGCTGATGAATCAGCCGTTCCAGTCGACATATTAGGATCCAAGATTTTATCTTGGAACACCTTTCTCCGCATCACGTTGTCGACACAGCTACATCGGACAGACCGATAACGTTGATTGCTTCGAAGATGTTGAGGTTTATTTCTCGAATGATCGGTTGTCTATCTCAACGTCATTCTAGGCGTTGAACCGTTTCTTCAACAAGGTGCGAAACGTTCAATTTCACGAACCTCATGCGAATCATGAGCTGTTTTCCTCCTCGCACAACGGGGTTTCCATTAAAAACGCGAAAAACGTTGGGTGGTTGGGCGGCAAAAAAAAGTGGAAAAAACCGTATGTGCCTTGCGGGAGAAGTGACCCGCTTTCGCTGTCACGTTCCACGGTTGACGTCACGTCTGCAATGCAGCTAGGCGCTCGGGGGCGGCAAAAAAAAACAAGAAAAGAAAAGAAAAAAGGATCTATCGCCGAGACTCCGCGGACGAATCTCGATACCCAGCATCCTGTCAAATCTCCACAATCCTAAGGGTGTGATCTTCGTCGCTCATGCGCGAGTAACGAGAAAACGTCGACAATAAGAATACGCCAGACGTTTGGCGAGGCAAGCTTCGCGTGTACATGAGTGTAACGCGTGTCAGACGGAAGCGTGGTTGGCGCGTTGGTTCTGAATAGACTCGGGAATGACGTCGACGTTCTTCATACGATCGTTACGTTTCAAGTTCGATACCCAGTTCTCGCATCTAGTTTCGTTCGTGGAAGAGTTCTTGCGTTCGTAATCTCAGACTGTCATGGTCCGGGCTAGGTCTTCAACCGTGTGTGAACCATCGGCATCGGTTGTAAAAGTTGCAACCATCGTTGGTACAAGATTCTTCGATCCAAACAGACGTGGGTACTGCCGATAAAAGCTGTCGCAGAGATCCCAACCACAGACTGACAGACAGCGACCATTACTTTTGACGAGATCCATAGACGAGTTGGGGGAGGGGGGAGGAAGGACGCCCCCTCTCAACTTCGCACAATCGCTCGACTCTACCTTTTCTCTCGGATGCTTCGCGCGGCAACCCCACGGAGAAAAGCTTCGAGGTAGCCCGTGATTTATTTTGTTGCTTTCAACCGGGATTCTTTGAGGGTATACCTACGCGCGGCTGTCACCTTTTCACCGAGTTTTCTCCAACCTTTCTTCGCCCTTTACGTCTCTCGACCCGCCGCCACGTTTCAACCTTCTTCATCCTGCTTCCATTCCGCGGGTTGACAGCGACAACAGCTCGGGGAATAGAACCTACCGGTGTATCGTCTTCGCTGTTTTTATGTTTGATTTTTTTTCTTCACTTTTTAGTTTTTTCATACTTTTTTTCGTCGTCCCAACTTCTCAGTTGGGTGACCTCCATCGGATTCAGCTCACTCCCTATTTATTTTCTCTTCTTATTTTTTCGTGGAATCCACTTTCTCGCTCGTCATTTACGTTCTTTTGAACCTTTGATTTTTATTATTTTCCGATTTTGTCCCCGTTTTCCGACGATTCGTGGAATCAAACCGTCTTTGAAATCGATGGGTCCTCGCTCGATGGAACAAATTGGCACGTCGAAGAAATCTGTCGGTTAAAACCCTGACGGAATTTTTTCTGGCAGAAGTTTGTTACGATAAAAAGAAATTTTTTCACTTCGTCTTGTTCTCAGCTGTTTGGGTGTCATTGTTTTGCCTGCCGTTGGATTTCTGTTCGATTTTCACGTTTTCTGATTTCATGTTTGTCAAGATGGGAGTTTTCTTTTGGGTTATTTTGACGATTTGTCGCGTTCAATAGTGCTCGGTGACGGCCATCGTTTTGTTGTGACAATGAACAATTTTCTTTCACCGTTTTCCGTGAATTCTTCACCTTTTTTCTTTTTTTTTTTTCGATGTCACAATTTACAACGGATAAATGTTCTCCGGAGTCGAGTTTTCACCCTCGTTATACAACGCCTCGTCATCCGTCCTATCCTTTCCCACCCCTGGTCGGTTTATCACGGAGAACGAGTCTCGCGTTCGATCGAACGTTCGCGAAACCCGGAAGGGAAAAGTGATCCGCACCATTGACGTGTCATCGTCGCGGTATTCACGAGAACCGCTCGATGGATGAAGAGCCGGCCGAGTATTTGAGGATTAAAGAGCGCACTTGTATCCGGCTAATCATCGCGGGTGGATGGTGTCTGTGTGGAGAAATCGATACGTTTCGGTGTTGAAA
This sequence comes from Diplazon laetatorius, assembly GCA_963662125.1. NCBI lineage: Eukaryota > Metazoa > Arthropoda > Insecta > Hymenoptera > Ichneumonidae > Diplazon > Diplazon laetatorius. Next base: position 720,538 of record OY759163.1, on the reverse strand, counting down.
CGATTCAATCGTTTTTTGTTTTTTGTTTCTGTTTTTTTTTTTTTCAACTTTTCAAAGAATGAAACAAATTGAACAGTTTCCGGGGGTGCCGAATGCCCACGCGGCACTCCTTTGTTGCGAAAAACTAACTTTTTTTTCGTTTGTTTTTGTTTCGCGGTTTTATGACCATCCATGATGACCTTCGACGCTAAACATTTGTAAATAGAAAAACTTTTCGCTGCCAAGTTGAAACAAACAATGCATTGCACCCTTTCCGTTTTTCCGTCGGTAACGTTCCGGAGACTGGGGAACTCTTGCCGAGAGATAAAAGAGCACAGGGGTCAATTGGTCTGTTGTCGTGATCGTGAAGGACGAATAAAAAAAAAATAAACAACGTTGGGTGGAAGATTGTTTCGGGCGGTGAACCCGGGTCGTTGTATCGTTCATTCATTGTTGTCATGGGGGGGGGGGGGAAATCCGATTTCGCGCTCGAATGGAACTTACCGCTTTCTCAAGGTCGTCCTCCGCTCGTTCGACGATGCGGCATACTGAAATCAGATGAGAAATAAAATATTACGTTAGTGAAGGCTTGTCTATTGGGATAGACGAGAGTTTTTGGAAAATTTTTAGAACTTGAAAAAACTATGGGACGATGATTTTTCGAATTTTTAGAACTTGAAAACTATGAGACGATAATTTTTATAATTTTTGAAACTTCAAAAAACTATGAGACGATGATTTTTTAAATATTAAAAATTTGAAAATATATAAATTCTTTTTCCTTCGATTTTCAGCCTCTCTTACTCAAAGATTTTTTTTCTAAATATTTTTCGTTCATTCAAAAATGTATGTTTCGATGTTGATCGCCCAAGCTTCCCGCGTCAACACGAGTCAGACATTTTTTCCTGGCCCTCAGTCGCATTTATTCACCGAACGAAGAAGTAAAATCCAATCGTGCGGGTTTTTCGTACAGTTTCGCCGAAGTTCCGAATGTCCTCTCGTATCCTTAACTCGCGGATAACTGCACCGACGTTGGGGTTTTCGGGCTTTTGTGCTAACCAAGCAGAAAGTTATTTAATCGATCGGTCACGGACCAATGGAAAAAGATTGAGACCGAAGAAGACGAACAAACTGTTACGAAATCTCGAGGTTTGCCTCATCGGTGCTCTCGCTTGGACGGTCTACCACCGACAAAATCCGAGACCGAACCCGTCAAACGATTTTCGCAGAGCTTGCAGCGGCTGTTGCACCTCCACCAAGTTATTTTTTTCTGCACCGTTGCCGTTCATCATTCTTTCGTTCATTAATTTATTTGTTCCTTCCACTTGGTCGATGGTAATAAATATTGATTATAACGTTTTCGTTTGCTTTTCGTTTCAATACTCACGATTGAGCAATAATAAAAAAGTCAATATCAAGATTTTCTACATTAAAAAAAAAACGAAATAAACGAAATCCAACGTTAATTAAATCAAATCACGATTTCCACGTTTACAAAAAATAAAATATAAAATTCTAAAGTTGTTATACAAAGAAAAAATCGTTATCTTTGGCATTTTCTTTCGTTGGATTTTCCGATTCAGTCGGAAAAGCCAAACGACGAAATAATTCGTCGAACCCTTCGTGCTAATCAACGTAAAAAAAAAACCCAAAATACGTTGAAACAAAAGTCACGTATTCGATTCGAAGATGTTTCGTTCAAGTTTTAGAACCCGAAATGACGTTCGGATTTTGTCACGGATGATAAATCGAGCGTGGCCAATGGAATTCCATGAAAACAAAAATAAAAATACAAACGAAAGAAAATGTTACCTTCAAAGTACGTGGAAAAGACTTTTCAAAAAAAAAAAATAAAAAACAATGGGTGGGGGAAATTGAATTTCGTGACGTTAGGTCCGGATGTAACTTCGTGTTACTTCCTCTTCTGGATCCGGTCGATATGCAATTTGCAACGTTTCTAAACGTGTGACACACGCCTTCCACGAGGCCGGTTTACACGCCCCGCCGAAAAATTGCCGGGGAATCTCCATCACGCATCATCCCCCACTTTCCCCACTCTTCGCCCCTGTTTGCTGTCCCCTTCATGGCTGTATATTTTTCCATCTTCTTCTTCTTCTCCGTTTTTCTTTTTTTTTTATCTTTCTCGTTCCCTCCGCGCCCGGAGATTCCACCGAGACTTCTTCCCCCTCGGCCATATATTTCTCTCGACCCCGACGATCGATCGAACCCTCGAATTGCCCGCAGAATACGCGTTGTGTAAGCCCATCCCAACCCACTCACCCCCCTCTCGTCCACACCCTTTTATCATTCGATCTATTTTATTTTTTCGTTCGACAATCTACGGATAACGTTTTTTTTATTTATTTATTTTTTTGTTATCCCCATTTTTCGAAAGTTTGACGTTCGATTACCAATTTTTTTTCGTTTTTTTTTTCAGGGCTGTTACGTTATTTTTATTCTTTTTTTGGCAACGAGTTTTTATTTTTTTATTTTTGGTTAAATAATAAATGACGTTCGAGGTACAGTCGATATTCTTCGAATTTTTTTTTTTTAATATTGCAAATATTTGTAAATATCGAAGAAAGTTGGAAAAATAATTTAAACAATAGAACAAACATTTTATCGATCACCAATATAATGTTTTTTCAACCTCCACGGTTTTTTTTTCATTTTTATTTATTTTTTGCTAATTTTCAATAATCGGACAATTCGAACGTTCAAAGAAAAATCGTCAAAATTCGTACGACAGGTTGAACGTCGTTGAATTCGTGATAAAACAGTGACGCGTATATATCAACGATATACGGACTTTATCCGGTCATTCGACGATTGCGGTTCGCCCGAGGCGAGAGCAACGATCCGTTTAACCGGATGATTCTGGGGTTCGGCGGAGAGATGATCACCCACGCGTAGTGTGCGACGTTAAACGCTCAGGTGCTTAGCGAAGCTACTGCGCGAGACCGTCGGATTGTCAGTTAGGCCGCATAGCGGTGGATTTATGAACCGGCATTGGCGCAAAACCGTCACACCGCAGCGGCGACTGCCCACCACCGCTCACACACTTCACGCCCGATCGACGATCCTTCTCCATCCCCCCACCCCCACCCCCACCCCCACCCTTCCCCGGAGCCTCTGTCATCGGGACTCGTGTGACCTCCGATCGATGACTCATTCACTGATAAAACCCCCATTGTCCACGACAGTTCTATTTTGAGAAAAAAAAAAAGGAAAATCACATCAACAATAGAATATTGCGTTTCACAGCTTTGCCGATAGAGTGACCAATCGAATTTAATCTGATCCAAAAATAATGCAGTTTTTTTGCATACGATATTATTTTATATTACATTATGTTATATTATATTATATTATATTATATTATATTATATTATATTATATTATATTATATTATATTATATTGTATTATATTATAACTAATGAATTATTTGAAAATTTCCGATCATTACAAAGTGTGTGATAATAATGTTCCAAGTGGTAACCTTCAAAAAAAATAAAAAATAAAAAATATCTCAAACGACAAATTAAGATCTCGAATAATTATTTTTTTTTTCATTACGACGTTGAATCTGGATGGCTAACAAATCTCGTTATGTAACATGAATGAATGTTAAATGACATCCAGAAAAAATAAAAAATAAAAAACAAAAACAAAATAAATAAGTACAAACTATTTTTTTTTGCCCGCAAGGGGATCACCAGCGGCGTTACTCATTTAGCATACAAATATGGTTTACACGGGGGAGGGGGGGGAGGGTGGGTTGGCTAATGTAAGTATTAGTACTACGAGAAACGTTGTACAGGAGTTTAACAATGGCCACTGACCGAGCCCCGAAGCTCGCGGGTTCCGCGAGTGCAGTTGTGCAGTTTAGCATACAAAGCTATATCGCTATTTCCCGCTGTCTGGCGGTCTCGCTTTTCCTCTGTCCCCTCACCGCCTTCACCCCCTCCCCCGTCGGTCGGTACTTCAGTTCCATGTATGCACTGCGTTTAATCCACGTTTTACGCCTCGCCGAGCTGAGCGTGATTTAATTACGCTCGCACGAAGAACCGACTCGCGAGAGAGAGAAAGAAAACCGAGAAACGTAACGTCGACGAGTCCGGGGGAGTGAAGGGCGGGGAGAGGGTGGAGATGGGACTTGAAGAAGCGAAAAGAAAAATCGTCATAATGTGTGGCGACGGTTTGTTGCATTCTGCTGCAACGTGAATGTGCATGCACGATGCAGTTTTGTTCGAGTCACCTGGAAAACTGCATCGTGCTGGGGGTGGTTCGTCGAAAGGGGATGCGATACGTCGTGGGAGGAGGGGGAGGGACGAACACACGTGAAAATGGCTCAGGGATAAAACGCAAGTTCTGAATTATGGCCGTTCTTGAAATTGAACGTTCCGAATTTTGTCCGTTCTTAACATCGAACGTTCTGCATTTTGGCCGTTTTTATCATCGACCGTTCGGAATTTCGATCCCCAACCGATATTCAATATCCTCACGAGCAGACGAAGACGTATGCATAATTTTCTTTCTTCATTCAGAATTTTCATATTTCCAGTATGTAAAAATTCCGTCCTTCGCCACACGACCTTGATCACCGTTCATCGGTAATACACCGACCGCTAATCGAGAATCCAACGAAGCTCTCGCGCTGTTGTAATTTTTTTCCTTCGTTTTTATTTATTTTTTTTTTTTCAATAATTTTCTTTTTTTAAAAAATTGTTGAATTCCTGAGCGCGAACGATGTGATAACCCTCCGTGGGTTATGCGAGTGAGGGGGGTGAGGGGGGGCGTGGCATTACGGGTTTTTAAGATAAAATATGAATTCGCGGAATCTGAAATAGAAAATTCCCCTGCTAATATCAGATTCCGCGGGGGGGGGGGGGGGGGGGGGCGGGGGTTGGGTTGGGTTTGCGGGGCTCGCGATGCTTCGGGATTTTCATTCCCCCGGTTAAACTGTACGTCAGTTCGCTGTGCTTCGGCTGCTGTGTGCCCTGTGCTTTCCAGTCTTGCAAATCTTTTTTTTTTTATTTTAAATTCTTTTTTAATTTTTTTTTTTTTTTTTTTTTTTTTTTCATTTGTTTTTTTTTCCGGACGATCTCGCGGATGTAGTATAATGCTTCGGCGGTAGCGAAATTTTCCTTCGGTCGGCTAGCGAATAACCGAGGAGGGGGAAGGGAGGGGGGGAGGAGAGAGAGTCGAGAAATGTGTATAAAGTACGGGTTCGAGTGAGTCTATGGAGAATACGGGGAATATCCGAGAACTGGGAAAAGGAAATGAAGAAAAATATTCGAATTTCTTGCTCGATATGTATATATACGTGTATGTGTATATATATATATATATATATGATGTTTGATATTCTCCGAGGTTCGGAAAATCGCGAGAATACGCTCGGGCTAACGGTGGAAAATATATTGCTCTCTTGATACATCGTTGGAAGATGTAATATCCGACTGAGAACGCGTCGGGATCCCGCGATTCATCGATTTTATTCACTGGCGAAAAAAAAAAAAAAAATTAAAAAAAAAAAACAGAATATATAATCGCAAATCAATGTTGATAAATCGTGGCAACATTTTTCAACGTCGAATTCGCGGAAGAGGCGACGGTGAGAATGCAGACGTTGAAGGACGATTTTTTTTTTTCGTACAAGGAACATTTGTAACATTTGTACGATAAATTTCTGACCGCTGACGAGATGCGTAGGTACTCTAAATCACCGGGCGTTCATTTGATGATAATCGAGTGCACCACACGCGTACACTCTCGGTCATGACGCGCAACGAGACTCAAAAATAAAAAAAGTAAAAAAAAAAAGAAGAGGAATGGAAAATACAAAAATTTTATTTGCCAGAAGAATGAAACTCTCGCAGTGGATGGGCGAGGGGCGGAGGGGGTGGGGAGCTATCCACCCTCGCAGTCGTGCAACGCCCTCTGGCGACTGTACTCCGAAGAATCGGGGAAAAAAATAAGAAGAAACAAAAATGTTCCGTATGGAGAACAGAACGGATATTTCAGATGAATTATTTTACCTCTGTCGATGAAGCTTTTGCAATAACAGCTTGCGCTCTGTATTTCTTGTTTTTTTTCTCTCATCAAATACGAATTCATTATTTTTAATCCTCTTTTTTAATTGAGATATATATTTTATTTTTTTTTCATTCTCGTTGGAATATTTTTGTGAGACTTTGATTTATCGTCGGTAAATAAAAAATTAAATAAATACGAAACAGTTTAGATTTTTTTTTTTTTTGTCAATTCGATAAAAAATGTTATATTGCTTTCTCCATCATTGTTGGAATATTATTGTGAGCCTTTGATTCATTATCGGAAAATGTGAAAAATCATATTAGGTGAGAATTGGTAAAAAAAAATATATATATATTAATAATAAAAGATAAATAAATAATAATGATAATAATAATTGTGAATGAAGCGTCACTAATGAGAATTCATTTGTGCACGAGAAGTCGATGGGGTCCGGATACGGGACTCGGCATTGACCGATAACGTAATTGCGATTCGCCGATGCGAGAATTGTACATTAAATAAAGCAATGATAAATCCTCGAACCGTTATTTCGTGTAGCATTTTTTTTATTTTTTAATTATTATTATCATTGTTGTTTTTTTTTTTTCCTTTTCCACTCGACAATTGTTGGTAATTCTGTTTCCAATTCCCACTCGATTCCATCGCTAGGGAGTAACGTTTCGTGTGTTTTTTTTTCTTTTTTTTTTTCGTCTCACTATCTCCGTCTCGCTCAATCATGTGTCTCTGTCTCTCTCACTCTCGCGAACGTTCAGTTGCTTTTTCCGTCTATCGGGTCGCATCTTCGGGGTTCCATCGACGTGTACCACGACCGAGCCATCGGGAGTCGTCGATGGCTAATTTAATCTCGCCAATTAAGGCCACCCACTTGTTCGCCCGAGGCTTTCGGTCACCACTCAACCGCCTCCGGCGTCGAACGAGAACGAGAGCACGACCGGAAGCGAGGGATCGTGAACAAAAAAAAAAAAACGAAGAAGAAGAAGAAAAAAAGAGCGAGAGTGAGAGAGAGAGCGAGAAAATGAAAAGGGTGAGCTCGTGGGAAATGAGGAAAGTTAATATTACTATTAGAAATGGATACATAAGCCCCACATCGTCCTACAGGGCTCAAAGGGTCTCCATTGGACATATTAAACTAACTTTCAAGACGACAATTAAAGAGAATTAAAAAAACTTTATAAAAATGCAAGAACAATAAATTCACAAAACAATCACCAAATTTAATTCACAGCTTAACGAGGACAAGAAGATTCGTCTTCGAGTCGTCGACCAATTTCACGTCCCAAAACCAAACAAAAAAAAAAAAAAAAAAATCTAATTTCACAATTTGCAGCGAAAAATTTTTTTTTTTTTTAAATAGAAAAACCAGGACCATTGTTAGCTAACCGAGAAGCAGAATCGTTGGAATCTGTCGGTCGGGATCGAATGAAAACACGATTATCCGGGGGGGGGGGGGGTCGGGGTTGGGGGTGGGGGCAATACGATTGGCCGTCGAACAATGACACGGCTTATCGTGAACAATCGAAGGTGGGCACGAGCGGCGGCGAGCCGTGGGGCAGTCGGCCAACTCGGCCAGTAGTCACAGTCCGTGGTTGATCAGACCCCGGGACTCCGGGCTTGCGAGGAGTGGTGCCCCCGCGATTCGAGCGTGGTCAGCCCGATATATATCCTCTCTCGCGCCTCTCGCTCGCTTAAATCCGTAATCGTACGGAGTCAGCGGGGCTCGTCGGGACCGCCGACGGGATTACGTGAGTCCGCACGACCGCTCGGCCGGCTGTTGGCTTCAAAATCCCATCCCCCCCCCCCCTCGCCCCCCTTTCGCCCCCCGTCGGATTTCACGAAGCACCGGCTCTTCGCGCATCGGTAAGCCTCGAGTTACGTGTCGTTGAACAATTACCAATTATCATAAAACAATGCGTCCCCGACTATTCCACGGATGCTTCCCAAACCCGCATGCTTTTCTCAATTCCACATCCCACGACGATAATCAGCTTTTAACGCCCCGATCGTATTTTCGTTATTAATCGTCCAACGATTGTTTCATTTGTTACGCTTGTTTTGATGGATATTTTTTTTGAAAAATCATTGTGCCCGACTGTACAGAGTGTAACGAAGAGTAAATGGACATTGGAGAGTTTTGGAGACGATTTTTGTGGCAGAGCTTGCGAGAAGCTCTGCTAGGATTGTATTATTCATTCGATTTATTTTTATTTTCATGTATTTTTGTTTGTTATTGTACTTGACCGTACATCAGGGAAAGAATAGAACATTTTACAGACGAGTTTTGAGGCAGAGCTTGCGGAAAGCTTTGCTCCGATTGTATTGTTTATTCGATTTGTTTCAATATAGATGAATTTTTTTCATCAGTGTACTTGACTGTACGGTGAAAAAGATGAGCGACTGAGCCTGAACAAATTTTACAAACGATTTTTATCAGCAGAGCTTGCAAAAAGCTCTGCCACGATTACATTGTTTCTTCGAATGTACAATTATCTACATTTATGAGACTGCAAAACTATTGTACTCGACTGTACACCGACAAATAAAGCGGCTAATCCCTGAAAAAAAAACCTTACAAACGATTTTCGTGAACGAGCTTTCCGCAGATATCCCATAATTTAACCTCAAATTTGTTCCCAACGATGAAGAAATTTAACTGAAAAAAAAAAACTCAAAGTTACAGCGAAAGCTCTCTGCTCGCAAGTGCTTTATAATCCCGGTAGGGGTAGCAAAAAGGAGTCAAAGTCGAGTTCACGGTCGACCGAGAACCAGTGAAGAAAAGCATAACGATGAGTAATGGCATAGTCGTTGACGCCTCAGCGTCATAAAAATATTATAAATATACGAAAATGGACGAAGCTTTATCGGAAAATTTGCGTGCTTGCTCCGTTTTTTTCCCCATATTTAATACCCGTGAAACTCAACGGTGGAAATTTCCTATTTTTTTTTTTATTTTTCAAATATAAATATATGTAAATGACGAGTGGGTTGTTCGATAAAAAAAAATTTGCAAAAAAAAAAAGGTGAAAGCTTGGGAACGGCGAAGCCACTCGAATATTCACGCGGCTTTTGCGAGTCGAAAGCGTCATAGGCTTCGGGTGGTGAAAATGTGTGGCATCGAGAGACGGAGGGAAGTTACGTTCCGGGAAATAATCGAAATTCCGGTTGGCAGAGCTCGTGTACTCGTTCGTTCGTTTTCCTGCCGGCTCTGGGCCGCCTCTGTGCCGCCATTTACCGGGTTTCGAGTCTCTCTTCCTCTCTTCTTCTATCTCTCTCTCTCTCTTCTCGCCACCGACCCGACAGAATCATTTCGGTAAAGCTCTCGTCCAGCTTTTGATGTAACACGGATGACAGCAAGGAAATTCCATTTCGTTTTCCAAAGGTTCACGGACACCCGAAACTTTACTCATTTACGAGTGGTCATGTACCATCCGGTTATCCATGAACTGCTTTTTGTTGAAATTTTCCACGTTGCTTCCGGGAAATGCTGTGAGCGTGTAGGATAAATAACGTCGAAACGTTTTGTTCCAGAATATGAAAATGAGAACGGAACGGAATTCTTTGTTTAAATTCGATTTATATGCAATTAAAAAATTTTTTTTGTGAGAATCTGTGAGAAAGAAAATTTATGAAACTATTGTTTGAATAATATTCATTTATCCTTCGAACGAGTCGAATGTTTTTCCCTATTTCTGGATTTTGATTTTCTGTTTTGTAAAATAAATTGTATTTTTTTGAGAAAGTTGACGAACAATACTGTCAATTATTTATCCGTAATTGCATAAATGAGATACTTAATTTTGAAATATTTCTAGATGCTAATTTTTCTATTTTCCGGACTAAATTTTATTTAGTAAACAAAGTTGAAGAATAATTACAAATAAATTAAAATCGACAATATCTTATAACGAAGATTCATTCTAAAAAAAAAATAGAATCGCAGCATGAAAAAATATTTGAAAACTAATAATCCCACTGATAAATGAGATAATTAATTCGTCAATTGAGTTTCGACGATCAATCGTTGAAAATTTGTCCGAGTGATTGAAAGCTCCGGGACGAGGCGTCGAGTCATTAAACCGCAGATCGTGCATCAATGTTACGAGATACGAAATCCTTTGAACGTTGTGGCAAAGCAGAAAAGCTCGCACCAGTGCCATCGGTTCGTCGATAAGACTCATGTGAGAGAGAGTGCGTGAAACTTTGATGTCGGGGTGTTGGCATGCGGGTTATCATCGATGTTATCATCGCCCATGCACAATGTCACATCACTTATATATCGTTTCCCTTCGTCATTTCCAAATTTAGGTCAATAGTTGACGAAATTCGATTAAACAATAATTTGATTTATTTTCAATTTATCGTGCGTCGTAAGCTCCGGTTGAAATTTTGCGCAGGCGTCGTGAGCCAGCCGATAGTCTTTCTCACACACACACACACACAGACACACACACACACACACACACACACCAAGCACAGATACGAGTTTGCCCAAGGCGAACAAAGGTGAAGAGCATATTCGCGTTTCACGAATAATCGAGATTCTTGGCGAGAACCCGACCGAGTTTTAATACCAGGCTTCTCTGGGATTAGACGCCTCCCTTGCTTCATCGCTTCGCCCCCCCCCCCCCAACTCCCCCACCCCCCACCCCTCTCAGTCGATTTCTCGATAAATGTGGTGCGGCTTCGTGTGCTCTTCAACGACATGATAAATTAGAAGAGAGAAATTTTTTCGCCAGCTCATCTCATCGATGCATCCACCTTCGATCGGCCATCTTTTTCTGCTTCTTCCGTTATCAACAGGGTTTTTTTTTTTTTGCAGTAAATTCTGAAAGTTAACTTTTTCAATCATAGTAACAATAATAATAATAATGGTGCCAATAATAATAACAACGGATTATCAACATTAATAACATTAATAAATTTAAAACACGATTGAAATTTCATCCTCAATCGTGTTTTTAATTTTTCTCTTTTATTTATCTTGAAGGATTTTGGATTCGATGAACGACCCTCTCGCTCGGATTAGGCTACACACATGTGTGTGTGTGCTTGGGGAGGGGGAGGGGGAGGGGTTGGAGTAACAGAACTAGCCATCAGGATAATCTCCTGGACTACCACGACTAGCTTCGTTCACCGTTGCTAATCATCCCGTGCAATCCTTCAACCACGATTTTCCCTCGAACCTCCAGCCTCTCTCCCTTTCACACACACACACACACACACACACATGCGCAAGCACACTGGAAACGTTGTTCCCAGTTTCACTTCCGACCCACGTCCCTCCTTGCCAAGCTTTCCAAAACTACCCTCGAAACACCCGACAACCGCTCGTCTCTTTCCGGTTTAAGATAACAAATGCCCGGACAACAGAGTTCTAGGGGCAAAAGGGGGGAGGGGGAGGATTACGACGCTCATTCGTTTAGAGCTTCGTCCTCTTTACGCCCTTTCCAACGTCATTCGTATTCGTGAATCCAAAAAAAAAAAAACTTGTCGCCCGCGTGTCTCTCACCCGTCATTCCGCGTAATCGTGCTTTTTCATTTGGTCCTCGATTTTGTTTTTCGGTGACCCACATTTTTCAACCCCCGAAAGACGAAAAAAAACATAGAAATAATATTTTCATCGAAGAGATTATTACAATAAACATCAAAGTTGCGAATACAAGAGCAAACTAACAGAGGGACCTTTTTTTCAAATAATATTTAATTCATTAAAATTTCTGTATGATAATCAAACTGTTCCAAACAATTGTACGATAAACAGATATCGAATATAAATCCTACAGTGACGAAACGAAGGGTTGGGAATGGGGTTGCAGCCCGGAAGTCGATGGGCGGCACCTATAGCTAAAATCAAGAGCAGGCGAAACATCAAATGTGTGTGTGTGTGTGTGTGTGTGTGTGTGTTTGACGTTGTCAAGAAGGATATGGCAGTCGATATGGCGAAGAAGCTTGCATCAGTGGTGACCCCGTAAGCAAAGATACGTGAAGAGGAGGAGGGGGGGGGGCTCGGTGACCCGACCGCGAGAGGTTAAGCGAAGCGTGTCAAGATTCGTGAGAAACTGTTACGTATATACATATATATAGATTCGTTGGTAACGTTCCTCGTGCCCGGATTAACGCATTAGCGATCCTCCACTGTGCAATGCACCCCAACACAGCTCAACCCTGGCTGACTGGCTTTTACTCGACTCCAGATTCGTAGTCGTTATGTATATATACATTCAAATGTACGATTAACGGATTGCCAGAGTGTACGTAGCGCACAACTTACTCGTGTTCGTACGGAATGAATTCGCTAGACGTGCGCTACAGGCTTAGCCGACTGTTTCCTCGCGTTTCCGGACTGCATCGGAATCTCTCTTCGAAACACACATACAGATATAGAGAGAGAGAGAGAAAGATGGGACAATATGAGTTGGGAGAAACTTGCCGCTTCGTTGTTTAACATTTCGACGACGTTGATTCAAATTCATGAAAGAGACGTCTACGTGAATTCCAGATACGAAATGTTTGCTTCGTAATGCATTAATCTGACGAACGAACTTTTTTTTTATGAGAATAGATAAATGAATTGTAAAATTGAATAAATTTTCGATTGACTTTTTTTTTGAGTAAATTGAAAAAAAAAAAAACATTGTTAGTTTTTATTTTTTAAATTTTGTTATTCAGTAAACAAGTTGGACATTTTGATAATGTGATGAGGCTGAGGTCCTCATCGTAAAACGTTTGAACGATTATTCACCGAGGAAATTTTCTTCGAAGATAAATATGAAAGATAATTTATGATTTTTCAAAATGTTTCGTGTATCGACGTTGCTGAGATTGGATGAAGTGTATTGGGATGTAAGGCCAGGGGTGAACTTGCGGCAACGATAATCCAACACGTTGGAGATAATTTCAAGTTCGATACGCCACAAACGAGGAACAAGGGAGAAAGAAAAAGAGACGAGGGAAGAAAAAAGAGAGAGAGAGAGAGACGATCCCCAGCGTCCGCTAGATATTCCATATCGAAAAGCTCGGAGCTTATTTTTTTTTTTACTTCGTCCTGTGTTTAGCATCCATGGCACACGCCGAGTCTCCGAGCCTCGAGCTTCGTCGTCTCGCCTATAAGTTCGTTCCCGCGAGGATTAAACTTCGAAAGCTTCCATAACGGACGACACTCTCCCTCGATTCTACTCTTTTCCGTAACGGGGGTTGCTTTTTTTTTATTTTTTTTTTTTTTAACGAAATTACATTATCCTACGTTATGAACTCGTGTACACGCGGGTTCGACGTTGGGCGCATGCGTGCCATCGACGAACACATCGTGCGATTTGCACGGGTTCCCTTCGGGCTCGTATCTCACATCGATCTCACACATTATTCGCCCGCGTTTATTCGTGCTTTTTTAACAAAAGCTCCTCCGAAAAAAAAAAAGAAAATTATAAATTAAAATTAAAATGAAATAATACTATCGTCTCGATGAATTTGCCCTAAATGAACTTAAAAAAATCCGCAACAACAACCAAACAATAGAGCCCCTTATTCCAAAACTGAGATTCACATTCGGATATATTTTTTTTTTTTTCAAATTTCCATTTGCAGGTGTTGCGACAGACGCGCCGAAATGAAAAGAAGAAGAAGAAAAAAAGTGTGTGAATAGGATGTGAGAAGGTGTGCTTGCGCTTATGGAGGTCAGAGGTTTTTTGGGGTGGATCGTGGAGTTGCAACGCGCGACTGGTGCAACGGCGCTCAAAGCTCAACCTCGTCGGGCGAGGTGTTTCACAAGCTCGCGCGTTTCCCGCGGACCGCACTGACCGCGCTCAGCACAGCGCCGGGGTAGCGCAGTGACCTCACCTCGCGCGCGAGCTCACGATCCCCCCCCCCCCCCCCCGCCCCTCCCCACCACGACCGATCCTCGCATGTTAACGGATTACAGTGTTTGCCAGTGACTGTGCAAACACCATGCGGTGCGGTTCCTCCTCTTTGGCTCAGACGCGAGGCGGCACCGACGAGAAGCACAGCCGGGAGTACGAATTCCGGGCAGAAAGCTCGTGAAAGAGAATGAAAGAGAGGAAAAGAGACAGCGAGACGGAAGGAAAAAGAATATTTTAATTATATATGAGACTGGGTATATGTAGTCTATGCGTAGACTACGTATAGTCTGCATAGGCTATGCGTAGACTATGTATAGTCCGTGTAGACTATGCGTAGACTATGTATAGTCTGCATAGCCTACGCGTAGACTATGTATAGTTGGCATAGACTGTACGTAGACTACATATTGTCTGCATAGACTATGCATAGACTACATATAGTCTGCATAGACTACGAACACACCATTATTTTCACGTTTCACAGATTAAGAGATGGGCTTTTAGCACCTTGGCTTAATACGACGCGTATCCCATCTCTCTCTCTCTCTCTCTCTCACGTTCCAATGTGCCTCCCCCCCCTTCATTCTTCTAGCTTCTCTCGCCCAACCGACCTCTCGTGCTCCATGGTGTGTGATATATTCGTTTATAAAGCACGCTATACATCAGCTGCACTGCAGACGTCGACCTCGAGCCACGATGAAAAGCTCACTCACGCGTTTTATATATAATTTTTTTTATTTCCTTTTTTTCCATCAACGAATACACACATATATATGTAGACGTATATATATATATATATATATATATATATTTACATATATAATGTATATATGCGTATATAAGGTTGACGAAAGAGTATGCATAGCTCACAGGAGAGAGATGTGACCGTAGGGCTAAGAGAATATATGATTTTCTTTGGTTAAGCGAATTGTACCAGTATGTTTATCTTAACCCCACGTTCCTTTAGCTCCCCCCTCCACCCCCAGCCTTTGCCATCCCAGTCGTGCCACGCACTCACTCGTGCGTCTCTCGTTCTCGTTTTCCATCCGTGCGGTCTTTTACCACAGAGACGATATTTATATGTGTGTAGAACGAAAAAACGAAAAAAAATGAAAAAAAAAAAAAACCCGATGGAAACGTCTCTGCGCCTGCCACACACACACACACACACATACGGAAAGTTTAATATTTATCTTTCGTGCTGCACCCATAGTGCGGTCCGCCACGTTTTCAACCACCTCGAGGTACTCGCGCGCGTTCAACTCCTTCGTATATATATATATATATATATATATATATATATATATATATGTGTGTGTATATATTGGTATACCTACTTCGTACACCGCGTTTCACTTCCGCGTGGCGTTATGGTTTCTCGTTGCAAATGGCGAAAAAAATAATGCCGAGAATCCGTCGCGATGCGACAGAAACCCCACAACGAAAATTACGTCAAACACGGAATATTTATAAGTATTGTATCAAAAGTTTTCAAAATAAAACTAAGTTAAACGTGAATGAAAAAAATATTCATCGATAAAGAATACATTATCATTATTGTTTTTGTTATCTTTATTTTCTGGGTTTTGAGAATTTTTTTCATGTTTTTAATTTTACATTGCGATTGTAATTTGACGAAATTTTTGTGTTTTAACTTTTATTCATTTTTGTTGATATTTTTTTTTTTCAACTCGGTGGATGGGGAGGGGGATGAAAAGTCTCGTGACGAGGGAACACTCTTGATTAGAATCCTAATTGCAAGCTCGAACTTCACCGTTACATTTTCTTCGTTTAATTTTTTTTTTTTTTTACATCGAGCACACGAACGGTCACCGACGATCAGGACTCGAACTTTTTTCACATTTTTAAATCTTCTTGTTTTTTTTCGTCTCTTTCCATCGCAGCCGTCGGACGGACGTACAAGTCGATGGAAAGAGAGACAAATCCCTTACCCCCCCCCCCCTTCCGCCCCTCGTCGTCGTCGTCGTCGTCAAAGACGAAACAATAAAACTTTAAAATTGAAAGACGGACGAGAGGCGAACCCGCGACCGTTTGTAGAAGTCTCGTTTTTCCCCTTAAGCGAGCTTTTATAAACGTACCACGGGTTTTTCATTAATCACCGTTGAATTACGAAGCGTAAGAATGCGAAGTTTGCAACTTTCAACGTGAAATTGCGTTATTATTCGTCGAATGGATTTCGAGGCGATTAAGAAACTCTCTCTCTCTCTCTCTCTCTCGGGAAACTCGAAAGCGAATGGCGATGGTCGGGAAAATGTAAAATTCCCATCGAGTCAAACGTGAATTACAAATTCATTATTTCGATTTCTTTTTTTTTTCCAAATATTTTTTTCACACGCTCACGCAGTTGAAAAGAAAATATTAAAAATCTGTTTCTCACGTGAAATTGGCTCAACTTTTCGATGAAGATATGAGTTTTTCATTTCGACCCTCGAAAATCCATGAAAATCGAACTTGAAACGTAAAAAGCTGTTTTTCGGACGTTGCCCGATTTTTGAAATTTTTTTCGTTACTCTTGTCGAAAAGCTGAGAAAATTTCACAGGACACATGTATTTTTCAAACAATATTCGAGTTATAATTTATAGATGGGCTTATATTTTTGAATTGATTGCTCGTGGTTAAATAACATTCTTAATCGAAAAAATATTCGTGGAAAGCTTGCAACGTTAGTTTTGTCTCTCTTCCGTTGTTGTCAAGGACGACAACGACGACAAAAATGTTTGAAATGTCCGTCGGACTAATGCATATTCCCTGTACGCTCCGCATCAAAGTCTTCTTCTTATTCCACCCCCCTCCCTTCTACTCCTTTCAACCCCAACAAAACGCGGTATTCGCGTATCGATGTGACTCCGCGACCCCGGCCGCGCAAGTACGTCCAAAGTTAGTGGGACTTTGGCCTGCGGGTTGCGACGTTCGGTCGACGGGAAACGGAGAAATGGAGAAAAATAAAAGAATGTCGTGACGATGCAGACCAAAGAGACACATAGAAAGAGAGAGAGAGAGAGAGAGAGAGAGAGAGAGAGAGAGAGAGAGAGAGAGAGAGAGAGAGAAAGTGAGAGAGATCGATACAGAACGTCATGAACAAATAGCTATCCGCAACGATATACGTATAATATTAAATAAGAAAATTTCAAACGTGTGTTCCCCTCAGTCAGCATGCACATCGCAAAAAACTTTTCCATCGCAGTCTTGCGACGTTGAACCACAAAGTCCGGTTCGAATTTTCTTCCCGACTGACCACATCCTGCAAGCTTTCAAACGTCTCAATGGGATTTCGGTCATGAAAAAAAAAAATATTGATAACAAAAAAATGAATAAACTTTTGTCTGCGAATAATAATAATGTATTATTATTATTATTATTATTATTATTATTATTATTATTATTATTATTATTATTATCGGTACAAGATCGAAGATTTCTTGAACTGTACGACGAACACTCGAGACGAAAGCTTTTCGTCAACGAGCTCGTCGAATCCGAACCATCTTCGTTTATCAAAACGGTAAATCGGATGAAATCCATCTTGAACGAAATAATAATAATAATCATAATAATAAAAATAATAAATAATAATAATAATAATAATAATAATAATAATACGTTGCTGACTCTCTTATCGCGAAGCTTGCGTGCTTGAAAAAACAGTACGACTTTCCAGTGCATCTCGAAGAATGCAATTAAACGTAGAGAGCCATGGAAGATCATCCTGGTTGAAGTAGTCTATGCATATACTATATATATATATGTACATGCCCAATCCCAATTATAATCCATGTACAACTCGTTCTTTCAGTTTGAAACGTCGCTGAGAAATCTCCGGACGACCAAAACTCCACAACGAGCGTTTTCTCGTTTTGACAAAAGTCACATCTCGGGCATGTCCAGGACATTTGGTTGTGGGCTTCGCAAACCGACGGACAAGTCCGAGCGAGGATGCGAAAACGGAAATATGACTGGGGAAAAAACCGTGAGGCACGGTTCTGGACGAACGTGCATTGTAGGATGAAAAATGGTGGAACACGAAGGGCGTATGAGCTATGACGTTGAATAAAAAGAGGAAATGTGAATCTAGTGGCAAACCGAAAGGGACGGAGATAAAAAAAACGAACGAAATGACTGTAGATGTGTGTGTGTGTGTGTGTGTGTTGGAATGGACGTAAATGGTTGGGCAATATGGCAGCACGAGGATCGCACAAACCAACTGGTGAAACTTGACAAAAGTTTCGGGACGTTCGCTAATGAGCAGGACACATCACGACGTCGTGGTAGTTGCACACCACTCCGTTGGTTCTCCACCTGGTCCACCGTGGAACTGCGCGAAACTTCGCTGCCTCTTCCCTGTTCCGGTTCGTCCCTTCCCTCCCCCTTCCTGCCCTCCCGCGGCCACGACTCGTCGACCTTAGCCCACAGGACCGTGCCTAATTTCTCCAAGTTTGACTTCCGACACTCCTGCTGGCTTTGTACGACGACGATGGACCATTCGATCGAAATGTCATTTATGTGTGAGAATCTCACAACGTAAAGGAACGGAATTCCAATGGTCCAAGATGAGTTTTCATTGACTAGGAATTATTGTTGAATCTCGAAGAACGAAAAAAAATTTATTCGATGATCATGATGTGTCCCAAGTTTGACAAAAAAAATATGTATATAGATTGTATACGTTTCCTATGTGGAATTTTCCATGCAAATATTCCGTATAAGTTTGTAAATCAATTGTGTATGGGATGTATAACATTTGTATAAAAATGTCAATTGAAATTCGTGCGGCACGTGTTTATATTGAGGTGGGTGAAGGAAACTTTGCAAACAGTTTTAATTGTCTGTTGGAAACCTATCTGAAGGGCGTCTTGATTCAATTTCGTCAAAATCTTCATATAAGGACCACCGTCACATATATTTATATATGTTACTTGATTATCCACTAATCACAAACGTGCTGCGATTGATCTCATTCGCGATATTCCGCAAATCCAGGATGAAGAAAGATTTGCCATTTCGAACATTGTCTCGACCATTCGTGTCCAAAATCTTGTTACCAAGTTTCCGAGCTTTGAGATAACAAAACAAGGAACATATTTCCAGAGGTCCCCACGGTGTTTGAAATTACGACACGTTGCACAGTGTTGTTAACGCTTTCGGAAGCTCGGCTCAGAGCTATTCAAACAGGCTTGACTAGACGGGCCGACGGAGTGCACACACACACACACACAAACACACATAGAGCGTACCAGAAGGGCGAAGGGCCGAGAGCGAACGGGCGACTAAGACGTGCGGGATAGTAGCACCTCGACGAAATCTACGATGCAACGTTGTAGAACGTTGAGAATGTAGTACGCGAGGATTACTCGAGATGCAGATTAGTCTCAGACGCAGCTTGTGCTGAATTTCAAACGAGATAGACCGGCAGTCGAAGTGGAGACTTGTACGAGTAGTGCTCCGAGCCCCCCGGTGTTGACACACAGAAGTGAAAGACAAAGAAGACGGAGCGAAACGCGAGAGAAGACCCGCGCGAATCCGGCGTTCTCGGCTTGATCCAAATTTCCGTGACTGAAAACCGGTCGAGACACTTGGGGGTGAGTCCGGGAACGAAAGTTAGGGTGGAAATTGAAATTCAGAACGCGCGGTGCTCGGAACGCCGATGTTTTCAACGTCCAGCATTTCGAACACCTACCGGACACGCATTTCTCGACTTTCGAGCTTTCCCACGGGTGTACCATCGATGTTGGACATATGCCGTATGGGAGCTTTTTTGTAGGAAATTTAATTTCCTACAACATTGTTCGTATCAAGTTTTTGTCTATTTAGCGTTGTTTAGCCAGGGTTCGGACGGGAAGATAAAAATTTATTGGATCTTTCGTGGTTTTTGCGGGTTTTCTTTCAACAATTCGAAGATTTTCGGGTCAATTGAAAACTTTTGTCGGTCAATTTATCTCGTCAGTGGATTTCGACCCTCAGCCGAAGATGCGACGTCGTCCGGGCGAGTCTGTAACAAGGACGAGGGTTGATTTTCGTCGATTGTGTCTTGTCGATTGAATTATCGACGCGCGTGGTGAGAAACGCGAAGTTCCAGCGAGGAACGGGCGAGAAGTGGATGTGGCAGCTGAAGTAGCAACGGAGCAGACTCCCGCGAACCCGTGAGCAAGTTATTGATCTGGTTTCCCACTCGCTCACCAGGGTGAGCTCTTCCGTCGGACAATTCCGGTCAGCACCACGTGCATTGCTCTTACGTTGGTGTACTATTTTTTTTTTGTTTGTTTTTTCTTCGTTTCATTCCTCGTCGAAAGATTTCCGTCGCATTTTCGCTTTTTCTTACCCCGATATATATATACGACATGAGGATAACAAAAAAAGACACTGTGAATTCAACCTTCGTGCCACTTTGTCTTTGGATTTTCGTCGGAAGGCACGAGAACGAAAAACGCGCATACGCACGGTAAAGACTAGGTAAGGAGTAATGTACGTGGAAAACATGAAGCGAGATGGTGAAAGAGTGAAATTGCGATAAGTCGCGAGTCGGATGGTGGGGATCCTTGTTGCACGATGCGAGGAAACGAACTCTTTCATGCTCGAAGGAAAATGGCGCGAGTGGGAAGACGAAAAAAGAAGAAGAAGAAAAAACAGAAAAGGAAAGAACGGAAACAAATGAAGAAGCATAAGAAGCGAAAAAAAAAAACAGTTACCGTGCTCGAGGGAGAAATATACAGAGGCACAATGGAATGGAGGGTGAAAAATAAAAGGTTGAGATGAGAAAAAAATTAAATTAAAAAAATTAAAATTTAAAAAAAAATACGGAATGGGGAAAAAATCACGGAAGTAATAAAGTGACGGAAAAATAGATTTCCCGAGAGTGGGGAGAGGTCGACGAAGTGACGGAGGAATCAACGCGAAGGGTTGGAAAAAAAAAATGTCTTCGACTTGTTTTGCGACGATGAGATTTAATTTATTATTATTACATATTATTTTGTTTCCAAAAAATGTTCTGTAACTCGAGTGCATTCTCATGTATAACCTCCAAATCTTATTTTTCATTGATGATGATTTTCTCGAAACATCTTAACATTTGATTGATTGTCGAAAAATAAAATACAAGTAAAACGTTTTGTAGAAAAATTAAATTTTCCACAAAATTGCTGAATATTCAAGTGAAATATCCGAATATTCTTTGAGTAAAAATGTGCATACTGTGATACACGAACCGTGAACAATTCCCCCGAACTCATGGGAATAAACGTGAAATGAAAGAAGAAAAGCTTTTTCGTTTTTTTTCGTTTTTTTTTTTTTTTTCACGTTGGAGAAACGGCATGAAATATGAAACATCCTCGTGATTCCTCGTCTTTTGTGCGTGACGTTGAATCGGAATGGCACAGGCGTGTCTTTTATCGATATCTTTGTGGAGCAGTTCGTAGATGCAGTTGGATGGACGACCCCGCGGAGCTACCGTTGAAGCATCTCTCGCCCCGGTATCCAGTGGAGCACATTGTGGACGATATTCATACTATAGACAGTGAGCGAGAAGCAGGAAGTAAGCAATCTCAACTTTACTTCCCAGCAGCCTCTTTTCTACCCCCCCCCCCTCCGCCACTATTCGCGAATACATTTTGCTCGATGGGCTCTCTACTACGTCGAGTTCTCGACTCTCCATTTTTCATCGATCGACACACATCTACAATTAATTTTTTTTTTTTTTTTTTTCAAATGTCAAATTTTGTATTTAATTTTATAAAAATATTTTATTTATATTAATATAATATTTCAATAAATGCAATATTATAATTTTTTAATGTATAATAATGTATATATTCAAATAAAATTATCACAAAATATTTGATTTATATTAATATAATACATTACTTAAATAAAATTATCATAAAATCTCAATTTTTTCCATCGCATTTGAGTCGAAATTGTCTCCCATAAATGTTTCACACGTTTCTACCCTTGTAGCTATTTTTTTCTTCTATTAATTCTCATTGCTCAATTGATTCGTTGCAAATTGTTTGTGCAAATTGTTTCGAACATCACAGAGATCACCGTGTGAAGAGGGTGTAACAATTAATTCCCAAAGGCAACGTCACACAATAACTTTCGTCTCGTTTGTATTATTTGTTTGTTTTTTTTTTTTTTTTTTTTGCTCGTTTGTTTTTCTGGTCCCGTCGTGAATAACGAGGATGTCTCGAGCCAGGAGACCGTGTCATTAGATGCACGTGCGCCGAGAGTAGCAGCCCCACAAGCACGAGAACGCTACCGGGGAGGGGTTGAAGACCTCCGCCGAGTTCGGGGCTTCGCCGGAGCGGTCGCCCGGAGACGCAGACATCATTCCGAGGTCTCGCAGGAGCGCACTGGTAGCTTTATCAGACGTTAACTCGGATTCCTTTATCACGCTCGTTCGCCTCAAATTTTCTTCCCCGTTGCTTTTCACAGTGCCGAGCCGGCACGGTGTCGGCACGATGACGCAACGCCATTGCCAGGGCGATGAAATGTCGAAATAATTTATTTTTTGACACGCGTCCAGCGAGTCCAGTGATCCATTTGAATGTGTGAAATAAAAAAAATAAATTTCCCTTAAGCTTTATGTGATTGATTCATAAAGAAAAAAATAATTGCAATGCGTATTGCAATTATTTGATGAATTATATATTTTTTGAATCCCAGTAAACAAAAAAAAATCTCCCACGACAAAATTACACTTGCAGAAAATTGTTAGTCTCGAAAAATGTCCTCTCAAGGATGCGACCTATCGTATCTCAGTGTAATATAAAATAATAATACAAGGTTGCAGCCAATTGAATAGGATTCTTCAGGATGATGACTTCCCTCCTCAACAGCGTTCGATTTCTCGTCTTACGATTTTTTTTCCTGGCAAACAAATTGATCGTCATGACGATCACGAATGTCAGAACGGATGCATGTCGGTTTTACAGGTAAGTAACCTACTCAGATCCGCAAGACTCACGGACACAAAACTCCGGAGCTTCGTCAGTTCGTAAAATAAATGAAAGAAAAAATAAGGGAGGGGTCGAAATGGGGGAGCGGAGGGAATTCGGATCGAAGTTCGTCGGTCGGAGTCTGTGGCACAAGGACTCTCTGGCTAGCCAGACCGAGTTGTTGAGAAATTCGAGAGGCAATCCCATTTGCCTTAACCCAGTCGGGCTACGTCCTCTCACGGTTTTTACGTTACTTCTTTTTTTTTTGTTTTGCCGAAGTGCAGCACGGCAAACAACCAGCAAATATGCAACTTGCCCGAGTACTTCGGGCTTCGCGTTCGGGAGGAAAAATTCCGGGAGAGTACATATTCACCGAGAGACTTTCTCGCTTCATCCAAAACGTCTTTTCACGTTTTATTTTTTTCATTTTTTTTCGTTTTTTTTTTTTTTCTTCATGAACGCAACTGTGGGAAGCACTGGCCACGTTGCTTTGTGGTTGTGTTGGCCAAGATGAAAAGTAGTTCCAAAAGGAGGGAGGGGCAGGGGGGGGGGGTGGGAGATAAAACAACAACATCTTACCAGTCAAAACAACAGCCACCATCAAACTCGTTTGGGTCTGCGTGATGGAACAATGTTGAAGTGTCATCGAACCGGAAAATCATAGCATTGTGAAAATTCGATGCCATCGTGTAAACTGATCCACCACAAAGCACCCCTGATCAATCCTTTCATCACCGAAGGTGTCGAACAATCCAATCGCTCGCAAAACTCGGAAATCTAACTCAAACAGACTTTGGACAGGTCGTCGGACACATTCAAGAACCGCATCAAACTTGTTCGAATCAATTGTAATTGGAAAATCAAACTTACGAGCGATTATTCCCGCAGGATCGGCCAGGAGAGACGATGGGTTTGTACAGCTGTAACAAAAAGACAAAAATGAAAATGATTGAACCTTCCGAATTGATCTCATCGACACTGCCAACTGTCGAGAGTGACAATCGAAGTGATTGAATGTCCAAAGTGATCCCATTCGAACAACCGACTGTCATATTCACGTGAATGCGTGGCATGGTAATGGTGAAAGTTTGTCGAACGTAGTTACGTGGCAAAAATGTGTAAACGAGCTCGAGGTTTTTGCTCAACAATGTCGGGACGACAATCTTTGGTGTGGTGTGGCATCGAGGCGTGTGACGAGGGACACTTTGAGGAAACCACCGACCCTGGGTTCGTGTCAAGCCGAGTCTCCCCCGCCCCTCCCGCCTCGCTTCTCGATTCACAGTTGCTCGTTGTTTTTGCCAACCCACGACCGGAGAAACAACGAGCTTGGCACGTCACCCAGGCGCGAGGGAGAAAGATTATGAGAACAACAAAAAAAATTCGGGGGGAGAAAAAGCATGCGAAGATCGTGTTTCCTTTGAAGTATTACTTCCGTGAATATCGTGGAAGCTTGGGACGGCGTACTTTGGAAAACGTCTTTGGGGTTTGTCATTTGTGGGATCGTCACGCTCGGTTCTTCCCCACAACGTTGGAATCATCTTGCAAATGAGTCTTATCTCGTCTTGTCATTCGTGGCTTCGTGAGACCTTGAATCTGTGGGGTAATTATCTCGGTGTTCATCAGGAATGATTGCTGTTCGTCAGGAATCATTGCTGGAGGGCACAGGACGTCTTTGAAGGTCGTAGCTTCCCAATGACAATTCAACGGTCTGGGATGATCAGTTGGAAATCAAGCTGCTGGGACTTTGAGTCTAACCCTAAGTTGAGTCTGTTGTTTGGAATCCACCGAGTCTAGGATACAACGAAATGAAAAATGGATCATAAAGTCTGTTCTGCAGTCTCTAAATTTTGTTGATGATAAGTGGATCCAAACTCAGACCACTTCGTTCGATAACAAGAAAACCATCGTCCATATAAATTCACCGATCGAGGATCGTATTCCTCACATTGTTCAACATCCGAAGAAGATTTCCGAATGTTCAACGTCGCTTCGTGCGACCGTATCGTGTGAAAACCGGGGACACCGGTTGGTGTGTTTCCCGCGCGTAACAGGTCACAGAGGTTGTTTCATCAGGGTGGAGCGAATGGTCCAGAACCGAGGGTCCACCCTAGTATAGACATACTTCTATATGTCTATACTAGGGTGTGTTGAAAGAGGCGAAGCTTTTCAATTCTCCTGGCAGTTCCCAGGCTATCGCGAATCCGATTGAATTCCGGAAAGCGGAACCTCTAAATATCATTCGATTGGGCACAAATTTCGGGAGATGTCTCCCGATGGTATCTACTTCAACCGTAGAAACTGCCAGAAGAATCGGAACACCCCAACTACTTTCAACACCCCCTAACACATATATATTTATATATATATACATGTATCCTGGTGAGCAGGAGGTTGGGACCAGAGCAACGCCGGTGAGATGAAGCGAACGAGGCGCGAGGGAGAGGCTGGAGGGAAGGTGGAAGGAGGAAGGGGGAGGAAAGTGCGGAGCGTTGCGACAGTGCTCGTAGTCCCGTAACTTTTCGGGGTAGTTCCTTCGGGAGCCCCTTGATGGTGTAATGCCTGTAATAATTATGATATTTCGCCACGGGGTGGCTTTCACCCGTGCGGCCTTCGTCCTACCCCCGCCCAACCCCGCGTTCTCCGCACCGACGGCCTCAGCCAGTCTACCCCTGCCCCCTCACCCCGCTGGGGAGAGGTTGGGGCGCGGCCGTGTTTGCTCTATCGACCGCCGAGAATCCACGAGTCACGCCGAACTCGGCCGACGCGAAAACCTCGCGATAGTCGGACCAGCACACAAGCGCGGCGGAAAGCTTCGGTTTTGCAGAACCAACGTCGCCCCCGCTCAGAGGCCATCGGATAGTCGCGAGAAACGAGCCGCTCCGCATGGCACATAGCGGCTAAGCCGCGCTTGACAACACGTTACAGCCGTTGGACATGTGGAAAACCGTGCCGATGAACCATCTCGTTGAAACGCATTTGGATTATCTTCGTGGGTTTCGATGACCATGAATGAGCGATCGATGCACATGGTGATGAAACGCTAATGGAGAATTGAGAGACAATTGAGATTTGACAATTAAGAAAGATCTCAGAAAGATCAACAAAAAAGGTCAACAAAAAACGCTGATGTCAACCACCAATTTATAATATTTTTGTGTGTGCCATATTGAAAGCCCACCGACGAATTTTTCATTCAAAAATAAAAATCATTGTAATTTAAAATGTTTCGAAAATCGCGTGACAATTGCATTGTCGAAAGACAATGCTCGTGTATTCGAAATAATCTCGTTCTTACGTAACAAAAGAGATCCCACGGAGATTGGGATGTAGCCGTTCGAAATGCTGTGAAATGTTTGCGGAAGCTCGAACGTAGAGCTTTGGTATGGGTGAGCCAAAGAGGAAAATCTCGAACTCGGTACGACTACGTCGAAACGGTTGGGATTCGAATTCGCAATTGTGGTTTACGCGGTGGGGGAGGGAAAGGTGGGGGAGGGGCTGAAGCGGCTCCAACAGCGTTCCATCTCGCTTGTACCACATGCTTCCTACGCTGGGATTCAATCTCAGACATTGCGAAACTAAACCGACGTACGCAAAATCGGTCGGGAAGAACGCGAACTGAGTTTGAACCAAGAATGATGCGACAAAGCCTCCCCCCTCCCCCCTCACGCGTTTTGCCACGTAACTGGGAAACACACGAGTGAGGTTATGGCGATGCATCGATGCAAAATGGCAAAATGTGCGACACGACGACGATGGGGGAAGCAACGACGGAAGACGCGAACAACCGAGAAATCTCGGCAACGAACCCCTTTAGCGAACGAGAGCGGGTTTAGGGGGAAGACTCACTCTCTCGGGGTCTCGAGAGCTCGATGTTTAACCACGTAATTGGGTTGTTTGTAGAGTCGCGTCGGCAGACGCCATCGGGTCGTGGAACAGCACACGCGGTAATTATTCAAAGACGTCATTAGACCCGGTAGAATGCAACGGAGGATGCTGGTAAAACTTCGACGTTGATGAATAGGACTGATATCCATCGCGATTCATTGTCAATTGACGAAAAAAAAAAAAAAAAAAACACTTTGCTACGTCGATGGGAAAGAGTGTTGAGAAATGGATGCGCGATGAATAGTTGGAAAATGTTGTTGGAAAAACTTTGAAATGTCTGTGAGGAAAAATTCGGACCAAAGTGGCACTTTTGTTTTCGGAGTTGACGACGTTTTGTGGGTACTCGGTATTTTTTTTGTCCACTCTTGGGAGATAAAATGTCCGATATTGTTCGTTGTTATTGTGAATACGATAATGTATTCGTGACCCATCGAATTCCCCGGTGAATAAAGACAAAAAATCCTAACAGAGTGTGTACAAACAAAAAAATGGACAGCCACCTTCGTAAATACAGTCTGTCGAATGTAAGCCTGCAAAATTCTTTCGTCCCGAAGCCCGTGGGCCTGTTTTAAATCCCTTTACCACGTGTTCCCGTTGCCTGAGGTTCTCTCGATAAAAGCCAGACCACGAAAAAGAAAAGAAGAAGCCCCAGCCACGGCAAATTGGAAAGTGCGAAAGCTCGACGAGACATTCGACCGAGACAGGACTGACAAGATCTGAAACCTCGGGCAATTCCAAGCGCAACGTCGTCACGGTGAAATTGACCGACCCAACGTTAAACGACAGCCGGCAAAACTCCGCAGGAAAATTACAGCAACGCGGTCAACTTCAACGTGTGGTCGTTGGAATTGGCGGTGAACACCGACGACAAATGGAATTCCCAACGTGAGTGGCCGTATCGCCAGACCCTCCAAGGAACTCATCCAGCTTGGCACGTTTCTAACCTGGCGGGCGGGGACAACCGATTCCTTTCAATTTTTATTCTCCGGTTTCGTGAGGACGTCGGGACCAGTGGTTTTCAGACGATTCTCGTGAGGTCCGGGGGATTCGCGCGATGACAATCGAACGAGCATCGGAAGAGCTCCCTCCGCGCCATTACGCCTCGAGGAATCTTCGCACCTAACCTGCAGGACGACGCCCAATGTCGTGTTGGGGATATGACACCGTGGTCACTGACGGCGGCGTCTCGGAGGACTGTTCCTCGCTGACTCGTTTATCCCCGCAATGTCTTCTTCTAGCCAACCCCCCACACGACCCTCGAGGGATATGTCCCCTGTGATAAGGTACACCGTCGTTGTGAGTTTCCGTGCCCAGCAGATGTGCTAATAGATCGGAGGAAGCACCGACGAAGTACTCAAATCAGTCATGAACATTGACAACGTTCAGATTGCAAAATTCACCGAAGAAAGAACATTTTCGTGTCACTGGGTCAGTGTCCGAAGAGGTCACGATCTCTCCTCCATAAAGAGGCATTCGTTCGGGTGTCACAAGGAATTTTTTAGATGTACCATTCCAAGCTGAATCTTCGTTCTTCTCCGGGTTTCACGATGGAGTCACAACGTTGGAGGAGAGAAGAAAAAAAAAACAACAACCCCTGAGAAATTTTCGTCGCCCGAGTTTCGACGGGAAATCTCGAAGAATAAGGCGAGAGAGGGTTCCATCTCATCAGCCATTAAACAAAGCAGCAACGGTCACAAAGGAGTCTCCGCATTGTCGGGGTGGATGCTGGCTCGGGCTCAAGAGCAGTAAGAGCACGAGCCTCACCCGACCCCTTTCTCCCATCTCTTACGCGCTTGCCAACAACCACCCCCCACACACCCTCCCCGCACCCCTGCAGTCTGTGTTGCACCCCCCAGTAGTCGCAGGCGTCGAGAGGTGTTTCTGATTAATCTTCGTGGACCAAGCAACTCACTGTTCATCCCTTGTTCTCTCGCACGCTTTACTCCACTCTTCGAGGCTCGGCTACCAACCCCCCAACCACCCCCTCCATCACCGACGCTTCAACCCCCCACCCAATGTACGTCTGCTTGAAAAATGCCCACGCTGCTTGTACCCGGCAAAGATGTTCAAGAAAGAGTAACTGTACTGAGTTCCAAACGCGACACGTATCGTCTTCGTGTTTTCACCCTCTCTCGTTTCTAGTTTGTTTTTTTTTCTATTTATTTTTTTTTTTCGCGTCTCCATCGTCATCGGGGTTGACTGCACGGCTGAGTCTCGGCTGGGGGAGGATTTGTACGGTTATCATATACACCAACCTCTTTGACAATGTTTGGTACATCATCGTTCGTAACTGAACCCACACGAGACCCCCCCGGGCCGAAGGGTTCGAAGAAAGAAAAACACAAGCTCGATTGATATCTCGTCGTTGGACCCTCGTTGAGACTGATACAGTCCAGGAAGAGGGGGGGAGGTCACGAGTGGCTGACCCTTGGATGGAAAAATTGCTGATTCTAGATACACTCACCAACTCCCTCCGACATATCAAGTGGTAGTCGTAGTAAGGTCGATCACTTGAATTTGCTCATAAAAACCAGAATATTGTTTTTTTTTTGCATCGTGGGTCTGGATCGCTTGTCCTTGAAAATTAAAATTGATTGGAAAAAATATTTTTTAGTCTGAGGTGTATTTTTTTTTTTTTTTTGGTAACGTGTCAAATTTTTATTTTTCTATTGCAAAATTCAGACAGCCCAACCCCATCTACTCATCCAAACGGAATTATTTGTTTTCTCTCGGGTCAATTATCATTCAAATTTTCTCAACCTCAAAGATCAAAGCGAAACGGATCTTTGCCATTAATTATAAAACCTTTGACCTTTAATCATTCAAACTCGCGGAAACGTTATTTATTTTTTTCACCTTTTTAACATTTTTTTAGAGACTGAAACGCTTCTGACGAGCGCGTCTGACTTAACGTCGACTTGAACTACTGATCCGCGACTCAGCTTTCCAAACGCTTCGTGATTGGCGATGCGATGAGGATTATTCGTTCGCGTTGTCACAAATGCGAGAGACGAAGGGTTGCTAGACGAAGCGAAGACCCTCGTCTCGGGTTACCGGGGGCGCAGTGGAAAAAGAACGGAACGCGAGGGGGGCGGAAACTTTGACGACGAGCGAGAGAAAGCACGCGAGCAAAGAAAAATAACGAGAAAAGCGTCTTAGATGGTGCAAAGGAAAACTCGATGTTCATGATTATGCGAAATAAGAAACGCCCGATACTTGTTTTTTTTTTTTTTTTCACCTCTTTATCTCGTGCTTCTTTGACGATGGAAAAGAAAGAAGGGACTTGGAATGCCATTGATGCATAAGAGTGCAATGCACATTCTCCGTGTGACAGCCAAACGAATTTTTCAACGATTATTTGAGAAAAAAAATTATTCTTGTGAATATTTACAATTCGCATATTTGTTTATTTCATTATTTATTATTACTCTGATTATTTATAAAAAAATCATTCTTGTGAAAATTTACATTTCGCACATTTTTCTTCGAAACGTTCTCGAAAACCGAATGGGCCGAAGCAAGAATTATTCTCGCAGGTCATTTTTTTTTTTTTAATTTTTAATTTTTTTTTTTTGCTTTTTCAAAGCTTTATTTTTCAAGAAGATGGAAAATGTTTCATGCGCCATTAAGAAGAATCTCCGGATCTCTTGCGAACAAAGAAACGTGAATCAAGCGGGTATGGCGAAGTTGAAGGAGGAGACGAGGGGGAGGGGGGAGGAGAGGGAGAGAATGGAGAAAAGAAAAGGTAGCGTGGAGGCAAAGAATCGAGATGGTAAAGGGTAAAGGAAAAGAAGGATAGCCCAGAGGCATCGAGTCTTTCTAAAAAAAAATATAAAAAAACCAAAAAGCTCACTACCCCGTCAACTATAAATACATGTATACACGTTCTCGTTGTACGAAAAAGAAAAAACCCCCACTTGATATTTTATCCTTCATTTTGGATGCGTGAGCGTCACAGCATCACCGACCCCCCCCCCCTCCGCCAATGAGTCTTGCTGGCATGTGTGCACCCCTCCCCCCTCTCTCACACAGATCGCAAAGTGTAAAGGGTGTGGAAGGGTAAGGGCGTTTCCCCATACGCTTGCGAGTGGACCATAAGAGCTCCCACACACAATAACGGACTCCAACCTGTCCCAGACTACCTCGAGTGCTTGCACCCCCGACTCCAACCCCCTCCCACCCTTCGCGGAAACCCTTAGCACTGTCGCTGCGCACACCCCCTGCGGCAGAATACTCCTCGTCATTGTGGACAAGTGCAACGAAACGTTTTTAAAATTTTTTCCTCTTCTTTTCTTTTCCCTTTTTTTTTTTGTCTTTCCATATTTTTTTTTGGTGGGTGGTTTTTTTTTCTTTGTGCAACGTCGTAAGCGTTTCTTAACCATGGTCTCGTGAGACATTTAATTTTTTCACTGTACGAAACTCACCCTCATTCTCTCTCTCTCTAGATCTCTTTTTTCCTTCACACTTACTTTCTTCATAAATCACTCGTGTCATTTTTTTGTCCCTCCAAACATTATTTATTTCCTGGACGAAAAATTTTGTCACTATTCTATTTTCATTGAAAAAAATTTTTTTTTTTTCAATAAAATTGTTGAGTCTACTTTGTTTTCCCGAATCTTGATCAATCGATTAAACAAATTAAAATCGATATTAATTATTACGATGGTTTATGACAAAGTCCACGATTACCACAGCACATGTGCTTTCGTAGCCTGCGAAAGCTTCGAAATTTTCTCGGGTTATTTATACATCCATATATATATATATTATTTTTGTTCGATTTTTTTTTTGGTTGCGGTTGCGAATGAAGTGAACGGTGTGTGTGTGTGTGTGTGTGTGTGTGGCAAGAGTGGGTCCGGATTATCCAGACGGCAAAGGTCACACGGGCGTTATCCCCTTACCCCGTCCCACCCCCCCAACAACCCCGCTGTCCCACGCCAACACCGACCCCGGTTCGGTCCGACGGTCTTTCGCACAGCGCCATCATTCTGCGTACGTACCGACCGGAATACTAGCGTCGCGACACAATCCGAAAAGGCGAAAACGTCTGAGCCAGATATTTCACCGGTGGAAAACCCCCGTAGCACCCACGTCACAATCTACAGTGGCCTTGTGTATATATACATATATATATATTTGTGTGTGTGTGTATTTACAAGGCCACTGTACATTCTGACGTGGTGATATATATAAATATATTTATATATATATGTGTAGATATATACAACATACATGTACACATAAGTTCCACCCTCAACCACACCGTCGACCCTTTCCACTCTCGGCGAACCGGCGACACCGTGCATCTCACCGAGTACCACTAGATCTCTCTTTCTCTCTCCCTCCCTCTCTCTCTCTCTCTCTCTCTTTCCTAAGTTCTTGCTGATTTCAGCTCGTTCCACGTTACGTAGCTGGTATGGCTGCTCGATGGTCGTCCAACCCTTGCCCCTCCGACTCCCTCCCTCCCCCCCAACCCTTGGACCGTGTCACACATTTTACGGTCCCTTTTTGTCGTTGTACAGTCCAAACACACACACACACACACACACACACACACGAGCAAACTACTCTTACTTCAGTGTCCTCATATATCAACGAATCTACTTGAGACGCGTGAATTATCACGATGGGTAATGATTGCGCGAATGGGAATAATTTTGCTGGGTCACAACCCCCTCCCCCCTCCCCCAGCCCTTCCGTGACAAGTTTCCATGGTAATTCTCGTGTCGGGGCGATGATTATGCGAACGCACTTTGGGGTCGGTTTCTCGAGTTCTCGAGGAACGAATCCATCAAGGACCCAAAAGCTTTCGAACGGTCCCTCACCGACCGCGAGACACTCGTCGAGCGAAACGTGTCAACCGTTGACAATATATAACACGATCGTTAATCGTCACTCGGCTCCGCAATAATGAGGTCGTTGAATTAATCACATCGCGTGTGTATGTGTAAGTGTGTGTGAGTGTGTTCGTCACACGTATGTTTCAAATCATAGATGTATATATATGTATAATATATATATATAGAATATTTTTCAAATTATTTATCCCCATGTTTCATTTATCGTATAATATACAAAAAATAACAATAATACAATCGCATTATACATATATTTATATCGAATATATCCCGCGATTTATTTTCATTTTTTGACATTATACAAAAATTTATATCGTAAATATATTCGATATATTTAATTTAATTTATTTAATTTTTTTTGGTTTCCACATCGTCATCGGTAAATCAATCGAATGAAAATGATGATTTCGAAAATGGGACGAAACGATGTGCGAGAATTACGAGAGAACGACACGCCGGGTTGCATTAAGGGAACCGAACCGAGCGAGCCACGGGGATGTTGTAGCATGTGGTCCTTCCCAGAGTTCTGGAAGCTCCGAACGAGCTTCCCTCTCCACCGAGAAGCACCGCGATGAGCCGGCGGGGGGGAGGGAGGGAAGGGGGAGGGTCGGGTTAGTTGTGAATAACGATACCCGAGGGAGAATATCCCCCCCCCCCACCCCCTCGTCCGTAGTTCTCGCCATCGAGCGAAGCGAACCAACCCCAGGCAGACTACGGGCCAACCTTGCCCCACGGTCAGATGTTACGTCCGACCGTGTTCGTGCGTTATCCACCCCACAAGGAAACATCGAAACGAAAGCTTCGAGTCTGCATGGCCAGCAGCCATTGAAAATTCAACATCAGCCCCATCTCTCCCTCTCTCTCTCTCTCTCTCTCTATCTCTCTCGCTCTCTGAATTGTGCCACTCGAATTAGATAATTGGCCGGGGGAGTCCTCGGGTCGTTGTAA
Source organism: Diplazon laetatorius (assembly GCA_963662125.1). Classification (NCBI taxonomy): domain Eukaryota; kingdom Metazoa; phylum Arthropoda; class Insecta; order Hymenoptera; family Ichneumonidae; genus Diplazon; species Diplazon laetatorius. The sequence goes on along the minus strand of OY759163.1, from coordinate 687,005 downwards.
AAAAAAAAAATTTTTTTTTTTTTTTGAGGAACGAGCGCCCTTATAAATCTTGAAGTCTGAAGTTTTACATTTTTCATCGTGAATGCGAATTTTTTTTTTCAGGACATTTGAAAATTCATATCACTCGATGTGAATTATTTTCATCCCTCGAGACTCGTTTCGGGTCATTATATTGCGGTTGCACTTGATATGATATCCGACGTGAAATAGATTTTTATAAGCCGTAATGCAAAATCGTGAGAGAAATTTCGTCCATAGGATGTGCTGGTATGCATTTATTTGTACATAAAGTAGCATCTATAATATATTATTTACATACATATAATATGGCCATCATTTTTATGATAGTTTAGAATTTTTTTCAATATTATGAAAACGATCGGAAAAATGATCGCCGGAAATTAATCGAAATGGCATGAAATGGCCCATATTAATAAATGAGTAATAATTGATCGACGAACATCGTTCAACTCGATCATACGACGATGACGTTTCCATAACAAATGTCACAAATTTTATTAACCTTTTGAAAATGAGAAAAAAAAATAGAAACATTTCTGATTGTCAATCATTTACTTTCACGCACGTAATAATCGCATAACACCTGAAAAAAACGATGAAATAAAACATTCCATCGAGGTGTCCATGCACGAGATTGCGTTTCGTTCGACGATCGATCGATCATTTTGGATGAAAATTATTATTTTCCGGTGTAACATCGAACGTTAACGAAATGAACATTTGTGCGTTGGCCGAGCGAGTGCATTGATTAATTAAACATTGCGCGCTTGTTCTGATAATACCGCGTGTGTAATATATAGATATATATATATATACACACATATATAATGACAACTACTACCCGTGGGAATAATAATGAGACCCCCGAGGCTCGGAATAGAATACACCGCGATTTGCTACGAAAAAAAAAATTGAATTAAAAAATAAAATATATATTAAAAAATTGAACAATTTGAACCAACGAAAATGTTGAAAATGTTTCGCAATGGGCGTAATATATACGTGGAAATTGGTTATGCCAACCGCAAACGACGAGTTCGTGTGCACAACTGTGGGTGCCACACTCGTAACAACGATAAATTAGCATTATCGTCGATACATTAATTTGCTGTAATTTATGCCGAAGGGTAGGAGGGGGGGATTTTAGTGAAACTCGCGAACGTAACTGTTGCGCACGCAAACGCCCGTTCAACAAATTCCACACGTCCCTAGCAACCACATCCGGTGATGATCATAATGGGCAGGAGGGGGAGGGGGGGGGATAGCTCACCAATCTCGTGGGGTAATAACCAAACAAGCAAATACAGCCCATAAAATAAAATAAAAAAACAGAAATCCCAGTTACGACATCGTGACAAAATATTATCGATCGATTTTCATTGTTGAAGTTTGCTCCTGATAATTTCGTCACGATATTAGCGAATGCCGTGAATTTAAATAAAACTATTATCGTAATATTTTTAGGATGCATCTCTTTTTTTTTTTTTTTTTTAATTATAAAAACAAACGAGATAACGAAATAAAAGAAATGTTTATACGTCCTTCGTACGTGTCGAGAATGTGAAAATCAATATAAAGACGATTAACTCGAAAACTCTCGAGCCGTCCGCAATATTAATTACGATAAAAACCCTTCCCCCGCCTCCTCGCTGCCCTCACCTTACCCGGCAAACGAGAAAGCTGATTGTCGGAATATGCAAATGTCGGATACAACGAAAATGCCGGTTGGAAAAAAAAATAATAATGATAATAATAATAAAAGAACACGATAATTTGCAATTGTAATTTCAAAATGTAGTCCCGAAAGCGTTGTGAATTACGAGAGACGTGGAGAGGTTGATGGAGGGGGGGGGGGTTGGGGGTAGGAAGCTTCGGAAGCTTCGGGAAGGGTGGAAATGGTACATAATACTTCGGGCATTCGTTTCCCGTGGCTGTCACTTATGACTTCCGCGTGTAATCCGACACCACGTATATATCCCGACAACCCCCCACCCCCCGCCAACCAACCCTTCCAGAATTTCCGGAAATTTTCGCAAAATTTTCGCAACAAAAGCGTGTTACGCGATGGAAACCCCGGGTTGGCCATGGTGAAGTGGAAGGTTGGGGAGAGGGTGCACAGAGGGTGGAGGTGGGGTGAGGGACTGACTTACAAAAGTGGCAGTGACAGTGTTAGCCCTAACAGAAGGTGAGAAGACACGTGAAATCTCCGGGACAACGGTTAGCCCGAATTTTCGAGGATGTGGACGAGAGTGAGGGTGGGGGTGGAAGGGGTTGGTGAGAGTCGTGGAGGCGACGACGATGGGTAATGGGTTGAGGGTCGGAGAAGCATGGAAAACCGGACTGGGCGAATGGAATAAAGCGTCGAGAGTCAAAAACGGAGTGGCCCACACCGTCCCAGAGAAGAGAGAGGGTGGGTGGGGGTGGGGGTGGACCGTCTGACACTATACACATTTGGCCGGTGAAAGACAAACACAACCGCCGGGAGGAATGAGAATTGCAACGAGAAAGACAGCGAAGGAAGGTGGGCCGAGAGGGTGCTCGGTGTTGTACGTTTGAAAGGGGTGTGAGTGGAATGAGCGAGTGATGGACGGACGAAAAGAAACGTGGGGGGGGGGGGGGGGTGAAAAAATGTATGGAGAAGCGTCGTCGGTGAAGAGGGAACGAGGGGGGAGGGCGCATGAGGACAAAGAAGGAGGGGATGGGGGTGAAGAAGAGTGAGGAAAAAGAGTTGGGAGAATTTAACAATGGCCAGCGGCCACTGGCTCTCGGGTGGGAGAGAGATAGATAGATAGATGGATAGAGAGAGAGAGAGAGAGAGAGAGAAAGAGAGAGAAAGAGATGGATGGAATGAGGGGTGGAACGTATAAGCAGGACGAAAGATAGAACGCTACTAAAAGTGTCATCCTTCATCCTGGCTGGTGTTTAACGTGGTTTGGTGTGTGTGTGTGTATGGGTGCAAACGGGGACACACATAGGTGTCGGTCCCCGTTTCTGTATATATATATACTTGGTTCATTTGTGTGTGATCTGTGAGTGGGTATGTATACATAAAATATATATATATATATATTTCATATGAATATATGTATATATAGGTGCAAACGGGGACATATATAGGTGTCGGACCCCGTTTGTACCTTAATATAGATATATTTTTGTATATGTGTATATATATATATATGCCCGCTCATAGATCACACATAGATGAATGATGTATATGTGTGTGTGGGGGGTGAAGTAAATGGGCTGGACTGCCAGGTTGGGTTTTGCGAAGCTGCCACGACGGTTCGGTATTATTTTCTTAACCGTTGAAAATATAAAAAAATAAAAAAAAAAAAACAAAAATCGCCAGCGAATGGCCATTTTCTTTCTCGGCGACACCTACTCGGGTGGTAGCAGCGGCCTCTGCTCTCACGTCGGGCATTCGGCCAACGTGAAATTTTTCTACTCAACGACGGAAAACTCGTCGAGGCCGAGAGGGGGGTGGAATTTAAACCGACGAAACGGGGACCATCCACCGCGCTAGATGGGAAAACGACGTGAAAAATTTTCTTTGGATGTCGGTTTCGACTCTCCCACGACCCTCAAACCTTGGCAATGTCGTTCTCGCAATAATTACGTCGGGTTTTCGGGTAATACAATTGTTTTCAAAGAAAAATCATCGAAAACTATATCGTCTCTCATCGATATTGATTCGGGAGAATTTTGGCAAGAGATTACTATTTTAAATACAATACCAATGAAAAAAAAATATTCGTCGTACGATTGTAACGAAAAAAAAAAAAAAAAAAATCTTTTTCGCGTTTCATCCAAAGCCAAAGACACGATTTCAACGATTTCACTCGCAAAGCCGGTAATAAAATGTGAGGATTGATGAAACGCGTTGGAAACAAAAAGACGAATGACGACGAGAAACCAGAAGACTCGCAAAATGTTCCTCACTCGGACGAAACGATTTTTCACTCACATTTATATTTATATATCCATTTTCGTGAGGAAAAGTCTACACGGAAGCCTTTGCTGAAACTCACACGAAAAAACGAAAAAAAAAAAAAAAAAAAAAAAAACGAAAAACTGCAGCAAAAGCGTGAAAAAGTTGTGAAAAAAAAATGACGTAAAAACCAAAAAAAAAAGAAAAAAAAACAAATAGCAACGCTGGAGAAAGGACAACGACAAAGGACCGATGCGCAACCGGGCGAATGTATGGCGGTGCATCAGAAAATTGCGGCACGAGTAAAGTTTTCCTCGCGTGTGCTGGTAAAGCTCCATGTTCGGCGGTTTTCCGTATGTCCGAGTCTTTTTTTCGTTTGTACGAGGGGTACTGCGTGCACCACAGTCTAGCCGGAGCATTGCGTCTGTGAATACAAAAACTTCTACTTTTTTTTTTGTCTTTTTTTTGTTGTGGTTTTTCTTTATTTTCTGTTTTTTCGACTTGCTTTCTTTTCTTTACTTTTTTTTTGAATTTTTTTTTTTTTGCCAAAGCGCACAGACGGAAAATTAGAGAGCCAATGTTTCCCTCGTCTCGCCCTACGAAGCCCTTCCCCGACAAAAGAGACCCTGCACGCAAAATGCAGTTCTTTTTTTTTTTTTGCCAACAAAACGGAAAAAAAACTTTGCTTCGCGACGCACCAGAACCGAACATGCGATTGTGAAAATAAAATGAACATTAAATAACGAAGAGAAAAATTTAATTCCCACATTGTGGGAATTTTTTATTTCATTTTTCTAGGAGCTCCCGGCGAAAATCCGAGAAAAAAAACACGTGAAGGATTTGAATGAAAAAAAAAAAATGTTAAAATTTGTTTCGTTGTTCCGAAAGGAAATGACGATTAATATTTGTGAGTGGACATTTTTGACAATACAGTGATATCGCATCGATTGATAATTCGCTGTGTACAATATATATTTTTTTTCATCGTTATCGATGAAAAGAATATAATTATTTAATTTATATTTTGGATCAAATGTTAACGAGTGGCTGTGGCAGCAAAGCTACGCGTGGCAACGAGTGGAATTGTGAGAATAACAAAAAAAAAAAAATAGAGAGAAAGACGAGGAAACGTTGTTGGGATAGTCGACAACAATAAAACGTCTACCACAGTGTACAGTTATAACGTGTACCCGGGGGGAATGGCCGTGGGTGGCGAGGAAGGGGGGGGCAGAGAGAAGGCAAATCTTGTTAGCGAGAAACTTTGTAACTTTGGTTGGGTGGAAAGCGGCAAAAGATATCGGAAAAGCGGAAGAGCGATGAATGGGATAGAACGGAAAGATGAGGGAGAGAGAGAGAGAGATCCGACTCGTTCATCCGAGCGTAAAGATGGCGGGGGGAGGCGGCGAGGGTGCTGATGAAGAAGGGCCAGTCCGGAAGATATGGCGTACGGGGTGCAACTCAGCCAAGCCGAAGGATAATTCGATAGAGAAAGAGAGAGAGAGAGCAAGACAGAAGAGATGAAAAAGAGTGAGAGAGAGAGAGAAAGAGCTTCGTCTTTGAGTAGTTTCAGTTGCAAAGCTCCGGCATTCGGTTTAGGGCGATGTGGTCTCTCTGGAGGAATTGCAAACGCGTACTCTGACCTCTGTCTGTCTCTCTCTCTCTCTCTTACACACATACACACACACACACACACACACACACACAGACTATCCGCAATCGTTTTAATATCTGATTAAAATCGAGTTTCACGCGATTCGCGACTAGACTCTCGAGGGGGGGGGGGGCAATGAAAATGGATAAGAAATAGTACACGCCCGGATGAGATCCGAGTTCAAACGGTTTTCCGTGACAAAGAGTTTGCCCGGAAGTGGGCGTAAAAGTTATTGGCTGCACGGTGAAGGGGGTCGGGGGTTGGGGGGGGGGAGGGGGAGCGGCGAGAACGATCACGCTTTACGAGATGTAATTTACGGAGTACTCGGAGAGAGGCGAGGGAAGGAGGGAAGGAAAATTAATTTTTCCGTGACAAATAAAACGACCGTCGATGCGGTGGATATTTGCAATTTGAACGAAAAATAAAAAAGAAAGAGAGGAAAATGCTACGAACGAATTTGGTCGTGCGACATCTGGCGGCGATCCCAGTGATCTTTATTACTCCAATTTCTTCATATTTGTGCCAGGAAACACAATCAACTACGTTTAAGTAAATAAATAAATGAATAAATAAATGAATAAATAATCAAAATTCGATTACAGATTTCACTTACCGACCGATTAATCTCACAACCCCAAAATCTCAATTTCTCGTCACAAATCCCAAGTGTGTGTAAAATCTGTTCGACTGAGTATAAGTTTCCTACCAGCCCCGAAAAAAATCTCAAAACCTTAACAACGAGAGTCTTCCATGAGTCGATGGGTAAAGCGATGGCCTGCAAAATGGGAAATGGCCAGGAGCGAAGAAAGGGAGGAACACGGATGGAGAACGAGAGAGAGAGAGAGAGAAAGAGAGAGAGAGAGAGAGAGAAAGGAAATGTCGACGACGTTTGCTAATACACGACACCGACGACTACGTACGTGTACCCCCCCCTCCCCCTTCCTCCCTCGTTCTCCCATACGTGTATAACCGAAACAGCCACGGCTGCATTATGCATAAACACTGCATATTGCATGGGGAAACGATAGAACTGCCGACGGATACGGACGCTCGTAGTTAGGCACCGGTACGGTCGGTGCCTTTGGCAAAATCATCCCAACCCACATACACATATATATAGATATATAGATATACACATGCATTGCGACTACCGCCTCGAACGTGCACAACAATCCCTTAGCCACTCACCCTTACCCGGCCGCCACAACCCCCCAACCCCCCTTCACGATTATTTCCACAATGCGTCATATCGTTCGCACGTTGGTTAACGACCCTGCAGCCAGAGCGAATGTTCATGTTCAACCGGTTATATACCCGCCCGCCCCGCGCGCGCTCCCTCCGCCCATAACCCACCCCCGTGTACCCTTCCTACCCATTTTCATCGTTCCGCGAGGAACCTTCTGGGCCTTCGTAGCCTCCGCACAAACCGTACACCACGTTGTAGATTACCCGGCGTATTAATATTCTCCGGTAACCCCGAACGCCCTCTCTCGTATCTTCGACAATTAGCTACACGGTTACGGGGGCAGCGGGGGGAGGGGGAGGCATTATTATCGTGAACTCGCACCCTGGACCGATAACCGCGGTTAAACTTTTCCGTCATTGAACTTGGGAAGGATTTGATTTGTGATCTTGGAGCGGAACATTTTTTTTTTAAGATACCATTTTTTTTCTTTGATGATGTTTAATATTTTTTTTTCAAATTAATTATCTATAATATTCTGTGGCTTTAATGATTTTTAACATTTCAAAAAAAATAAATCATCTTTAATATTTTGTGAGTTTGAAGATTTTTAATATTTTACATTTCAACGTGGAATTATTTGAAAAAATGAAGATTGCACATGTTCTTTCATGATTTTTTTTTCAACACCCTTTACCCTCCCCCGAAGCTCATCCACGACAATTTCCATTTGCCTTATGGCAACGGATCAACGTAATTTGCCCTTTTCTCGTGCAATTCACGGACGACCGTGTTACTCGTGTGTTACCGAGCGATATTATTCTCGAGTTTCGAGCCAGATCTGTCGACTGACGAAGGGTGAGAAAAGCTCGATGAGAGCATTGCCGTCAAAAGGTAAGAAAAGAAAGAAAAAAAAACAAAGTCGTGATAAAACGAAGTACTGAGAAAAATGCGAGACAGTAGAAGCATCGACGAAATGATAGCCTGAAGGAGGATAAAGGGTGGAGGAGGGGGGAGGGGGATTGGCAAGCGTAGCTCGGTCGTGGAAAAAAAAAAAAAAAAAAAAAAACAGAACGAAATCGAAGAAAAGACGAGGGACCCTATGTGTAAGGGTGGGAAAAGGTGAACCTCGAGGAACATGAGTAGAACGCGAGGAAAAAAAAAAGGATTCGAGAGAGAAACAAATAGCACCTTCGTGGCTCAATCTATCGGCTCATTTGAATAAGTCGACAGGCGAAAACGTCCCACTGCTGTGGCAACCACGTTACTTCTGCCTCACCCCTCCGCCTTCCCCTCCATCCTCTTCGCCACAATTTCTCCGCTGGTTTCCTTTATCTCTCATTCTCCTCCGAGAAGACCTCCGTTCTAGCCTCATCCTTTGCGTAATCTTCGATACTCGTTGGGCGAATCGTTCCGACGAAAGCCCAGGCGAGATTTTCACATTCATCCTTGCTTCATTATTCAACCTTCACACCTTGAAAATCGTGATTGTTATTATGATTTATTTATTTATTTATTTATTTATTTATTTATTTATTTATTTATTTATTTATTTATTTATTTATTTATTTATTTATTTATTTATTTATTTATTTATTTATTTATTTATTTACTTCATTATTTATTCGTTTCCTCGTGACCCCCATTACCCCCGATCGATCACAACCAACGTTCATATTCTCGTTCACCATCTTCTCGATTCTGAATCTGTGACTTTTTTCGACGATGGCTGGCCAAACCTTATTTTCACGTTCGATCACCTTCACCGAAGTCTTGCCAAGAAATCGTTTTCAGACCCTTCTCCGACAGTTCTCAAGCCGTTCCACATTTTCATTTTATTTTCCTTTCTTATTTTATTTTACGTTTTTTTTTTGTTGTTGCACTATTTTGTCGAGCTGTGAGGCTCAATATATATAAAACTATAAGTATATAATCTACATATAAAGTATCCATGGTCCTGGGCATATACATATATTTTATATATAGACTATATATGCTTATATAAATTAACTAATTAAAATAAACACTTATTTCTTTTATTTCTTTAATTCCCAAATTAGATGGCCTGACGAAGCTCGGTGTCGAGAAACCAGATCCTCAGAACAACAACAAACAAAAAAAAAATATATATATCGTCGACCATCGGTCGTTGTGCCAATGATACCGGAAGTGGTTGCCGCGTGTGTGGCCAACGAAATTCACGTCGAACAAGGGATACGGATGAGACCTCGAGAGGTCGCAGAGAGGGGGCCCCCCCACCAAGGACAGACGTGTATCAAAACCGCACCGGGTGTGAAACTAAACTCGGTTTACCGAACTTTCTTTTCCACACTCGCAAAATTTATCCTCATAGCTGAATTAATCCGATTCTTCGCAATACACACACACATATACACATGGTACAAGATACAAGCGTCTCACACATGCCAACCTCGCGGTCACGTTTTCAACGTGGTCGAGGTAACCCAATTCCCCAACAACGAGGTAACAAAAAACACCGAAAAAAAAAAGAAAAAAAACCAGAAAAAACCGTATTACGCAGTGCGGTGAAAAAAAAATGATTCCACAAGGGTGCGAAATCCGAGTCCGAAATGTTCACCTTTGTTTCAATTTATTTCGACATTACTTTTAGGGTAAATTAATGAAAATAAATTCTTCGATATTTCATGCAATGGCTTACAGATAAAAAGATACATCTTTCCATATCATCTTCTATAATTTTTCTACATTCTATATTTTCCAAATTTTTAGTTTGATAGAAAAAAAAATATTTTATACATTTTCTTTCCTTCAAACTAAAAACTCAAATAACACGTATATTCGGCATTCCTACATTCACATGCATATTCCATACGTTGATTTTTTTTTTTCTATCAGTATGCACATATTTTTTCATGCGCTTTACGGTTCCGCGAATCGGTGGTACGTTTACGCACATATGGACATAAATATAATATCGTTGAAATATATATATATCATCAGGGTCTGTAGTATGTGATGCTCGTATGTTTATAAATACATATATACACACACACACACACACACACATATTTATATGTATTCATAAAGGCCATAACCGACATGCAGGGATGCAGGCATGCGTGTGGACCGAACTCGCGAGATCTCGTCTCACCCTTCTGCAACCCTCCCACGCGTGTCGCACGCACGTCTGCTTTCCCGGTTTCGACCGGTTGTGTCGGGTGGTACACACGGAAACACATCAGTCAGGAGCCACTCGCAATCCTCTCTCACCCCGTGTAGGCTCGTGTCTATAGCCCCCTCGCGTTGGAATTGAATGCATTGAATTTCGCACTTGAGCCTCGCACCAACCTCACCCAACTCGGATATATACCTAGATATGTACATATGTATATATATATATCGGACAGAGACGGACGGAATGACATTGCCAGGAGACAGTGGCTGATATTCGTTACGATGGAAAAAGACGAAAGAACAATTTTCATTCGAATTTTTCTTCGAGAGTTATGTTTTCATTTTTTTTTTTTGGAGATTCGAGACAGAAGGTTTTTAATTATTTTATTTTTTTTTTAATTGATTTTTTTTGAGAATTCAATTTTGGTGGTTGTTGAATGGAATTTTTATTGGGGGCGATGATTGAGGGGGGAATTTATTGTTCGGAGGATTATTTGATTTGCATTCTATTTTGGGATTTTATGGAAATATTGATAAATTGTAAATGGATATTTTTTTTTGTATTCTATTTTGGAATTTTTCTAGAAATATTAATTAATTATAAATGGCCCTACTTTTAATCAGAGTCTACTTTGAGATTCATTTTAGAAACATCTAATCGATTTTAAATAGACTTATACGTCTGTTTGCAATCTATTTCGAAATTTAAATTGATCATAATTCATCATAAATGGTTCGTTCGAAGTCTATTTTCACTCAGACTGTTCGAAATATCCGGAAGAATTGAGATTGATATTACGACACGGGTTCCAGTGAAAAAGCTTGTAGTAAATAAAATACAGTGCAGTTTATGTGCATTTGAGAATTCAGTCGGCCGAGTAACAATCTGACGTTTCACGTTTCGAAGCTTTTGATTCACAATCTGCACTACAATACGAGCAAGAGGCGGGGGGAGGGGGTGGGGGGAGGGTGGTAGTCGTGTTTGGCAGGTAGGCACGGCCTTTGACGGCACCGGAGACACAAGACGCATGACGTACTTCTCGCAGACGTGCTTCGACGTTCGACGCTTTATCGAAAGATTTTTATCACGAATGTTGCTCGCGAACGCGTCACTCGGGTTATTGGATACTCTCTCTCGTCTTTCGTTCATCTTGACACGGAAAAACCAGCTGTGAATCTTGCAATTTTCATCGAGGATCTTGATGCGACGACAAGACTTTATTTATTATTGCGAAACGCAAGTGTCACGCAGTTCGTCGTGACCTGAAAAGTGCGTTATCTCATTTACGATTGTGATACAATTTTTTTTCATGATCTCCGCCAAGTTTGATGTGCATCACGGTTCAACGATATTATTTACTTTTTCGAAGTTGAGAATATAAAAAATTTATATTTTTATATTATTATGTTTATTACTTTATTTTAAATTATTATAAAAGTAGAAAATTTTATAATATATATTTTTATATTATTATATATTATATGTTATTATTGTTATTATCATAATGTTATTATATAAATTGAAGAAAGTTATATTGATGAAGTTCGATTTTTCGAAAAATTTTCATATCATAAAATTCAAACTTCCCGATGGATATTTCATTCGTGAATAACTATTTCAACGAATATCTCAAAATTTTCGATCGCTTGGACTGACCCCCAAAAATGCTGTTGAAAAAACTTCCGAAACTCTCAAAAAAAAAAAAACAATCGTTTATCGTGAGAACGCAAAATATGAACGTCGAACGAAAAATTGTCCGTTTGCAATGCAGAAACGTGCACTCGAGGCCGAAACAGGTGAGGATGACGTTGGGTGGGTTGCACATGGGTCGTTGAAGAGGTGAAACTATCGGGAGGGAGAGAGAGGAAAGGGGAAAGAGCTTGCAGAGAGGGCAACGTACATCACCGAGAGTCTCGGTGCACTTAGCACTAAAAGAGCCTCCGGTGCTCGCAGAAATGCAATATGTGCATCCGAGAGGCGTGTCGGGCATACAACGGCATTCATATATCCATCCTGCGCCGCAACCCCCCCCCCTCCTCCCCCCTCACCCTTAACCTCACCCCACGGCGATGACGTCGAGTCCGCGACCGCGCCACCGGCGACACATCGACCCCTTTATGCCCACTCTCCTCAGTCAACCACCCGCGCGTCAACATTTTTATTTCAACCGACCTCTCCGACCCCCTACTCGGCTTTCCCACCCCCCCCCCCCGACACGACTACTCTGCTTCCCCGGCTGCGAAGCTATTATTGGCAACATGAACGACACACAACAAGGATGACGACCGCATCTCGAGTGAGCCGGCGACGATTATGATCACAGATAGGCCAAAAGAAAAGAAAAAAAAGTTTGCCACGTCAACCTTGACGAGTATCATTGACGGTGTGGCCTGTGATGGGTCGAATTAACCCATTGTCTGTTTATTCACCCCTTTCGGGAATTTGTGTGATTGAATAAAAAATATTATTATTTATTTATGTATAATTCAATTCATTGTATTACGATTAATAATTATTATTCGTTTGAATATAATAAAATTTCAATTTATTTTAAATTTAAGATAAATATAACAGATATGTATGGTTACAATAATATTTATTGCATAAAACAATCAATTTTGATTTCAGATAAAATATTTATTCGACAACAATTAGAACGATGATAATTATTTTTCTATCATAATGAATAAATGTTCTTCAAATATTTACGTCTTGAAAAGACGTCCAGAATGTTTTTTTTTTTCTAATTTAAAAATAACTGGGACCACAAATCTTGTTTTGTTGTTGTTGTTGTTGTTGTTGTTATCGTTAGATTTTTTTTTGTTTGTACGCCGAAATGATTTTGTATTGTATTTCGTCAATGGAGCATTGTTTGGTATTTATTTCACTGGATCGTAAACGAAATCGAATAACGATTGTTTACCACGTTTGTTCCGAAAACTGATCTGAATTTCATTGGGAATCACGGATACGAAGTTATTTAATTATTTAATTTTGTATCTCTCACGGTCGAACGAGCCGCGACCAGCGAACCTCGACGAATTCACGATAATCAATCGAATTTTCGGGTGCATCGTATATTCACCGTGCGGCGGCGGCGACGACCGGTTAATTCGCACGGATTAAATGAAACATGATATTTCTATTCGTGCATTATATTCTCCGAATGTTCGTCGGTGATCGTTCCGTTAAACACAAATTTTAAAAAAATATATAAAATAAATGTTTTCAATTTTTTTTTCGGTGACTCAGCCCCCTCAAACAAATCTGTCCAACACATTACAAAAATACAAGATCCCATTGATTCGCAATAACTTGTCATTGTTTTTTTTTTTCTTTTTTTTTCTCGTTCCTTTTCATATTTTTCTTTACTGCATTGTAAGTACACGAATGATAGAAATGCCAGAAGTGGTACGAGTGGTATTTTTCTGTAGCGAAAGCTCGTTGCTCGACACAGTTCCCCCCTTCCCCTCCCCCTCCCTCCCACTCTTTTTCTATCTCGTCGAGCGCACATCCTGTGTGCCCAGTGCGACAGGATAAGAAGGAAGGCACGGCACCCTCGAAGGAGGGGAAGAAGTGAGGGAGGGATGACGAAGAGGCAACGTTGGGGAGGGGAGGGGGTGGATTTTTATGAAACAGCAATGTCCTTGCGCCTCCCGAAGAGCGAGAGGGAAAACACTGAAAGAATATTCCTCCCCCCCCCCCTCCCCCTCAGCAAGGAAAGGAGGGGGGGGGATAGGGAAAGGAAAGAGTTCGCCGAACCGGATTTTCTCGTCGCCTCGTTGCGGTCGATCGATGACTCTATTGCGCCCACCCGGTACTCCCAACAATACGGCCACGGGGGTTTAATATATCGACGATATTACCGACCCGACAAAGACGCGGCGGCGGCGGCGGCTCGCGGAAACTGCCAAGCGCGGAAGGGGGAAAGGAAAGGAGGAGAAGAGCGAGAGAAGGGACGAAGAAAACTCGAGATTATATTTCCCGGTCTGTCTGCGAGTAAACGAATGCGACTATAGCGCCACCCCACCAGCCGCATTATACACCAACATATACCGTCACAACTTTCTTCAAAAAAAAAAAAAAACGTCGCGAAATAAAAAATAATAATAATAATGATGATAATAAATAAATAATGAAAAATTGCGATGAAGAGGTAAGTAAGAGTTTTTCGAGGGGATTTGGGGGGAAAAAAAAGGGAACGAGGAGAAAGTGAAACGATGAGGATGGAAGGAAAGATGGAGAAGGAAAACGTGAAAAGCCGAATGAAATTGATAATGCCCCCCCACCCCCCTTTTTTTATCGCCAACGCCTGAATCCCTTCGCCATCGACAACCGATTCCAGAGCTTTGGCTTATTTCTTATTTCTTTGATATACTTTTTTCTTTTTGGCGAATACTTCTCAACGTAATCGATTTGAAAAAAAAGAGATGTATATATGTGTGTATATGAATGTGAATAATGCAACTGGACCGATTTTTTATTTTTTATCTTTTGTTGTTCATTTTTTATTTTTTTATAATAATATTTATTTTTTAATAATTGATTTATTGTATTATTATTATTTTTATTATTTTTGTTTCTTCTTTTTATTTTGAGTAATTGATTTTTTCAAATTATATAGAGGGCGTTCAATGGCGTTACGATTACGAAGAAGCAAAATTTTTCTCGTTGTTGTTTGTTCATCAATCTTCGAACCGTTGGAAAAAGAAAGAAAGAAAAAAAAACAAAAGTTCGATTTTACGCGTGTCCCACAAATGGAAATGTCGTTCGTCGATGGAAAAATTCTGGACGAAGAGATTAATTGCATAACGTTGCGGTCAAACCGTGGAATAACTATTTCCTCGAACAATTTGGCTCGATGTTTTGTTTTATTTTCGTTTCGTTTTTGTTTTTTTTCATTGTTGTTATTATTATTTATTTTTTCGATAATACACTTTCGTTCGATCGAATATTGTTGGGTTTTGATAACCCATGAATATTCAATCTCGATTCCGCAGACGTTGCACTTTTTAACGATAGAAATTCAATCGAAACGCTTCGTTCGCTCTGTCACGTTTGTCCATTTGCCCTCTCTCTCTTTCTTTCTCTCTCACTCTCGTTCTCTCTTCCGTTTTTTTTTTCACACTGCACTTTTCGTCTGTGGTATTTCGAACGTGAGAGCACTGCGAATCGGACGAATCTAGCGGTGAAAAGAGATTACAAATTTTGCCAGACATTCTACCCCCCCCCCCCCTCACCCTTCGAGACCTGGAATCCGATCGACCCATTTATCCGACTGGCCACATCAATTAAAACAACACTTTTATCCTCACGTTTGTCGAATCTTCCCTTCGAATCGAAAAAAAAAAATAAATAAAATAAATAAAAATAAATAAAAATAAATAAAAATAAATAAAAATAAATAAAAATAAATAAAAATAAATAAAAGTATTTACAGCAGTCAGTAATCCATTCGCTGTTTCGTCTCTCACAGCAGAAACGAAGAATGTTCAGATATAAGAAAATAAAATATGGAAAAAAAATAAAAAATAAAATAACTTCGAACCGTGACACGCGACGTGAGAGCACATCCAAAGCCCAACCTAATTGAGTCGGCTTATTTCCATAAAGCGAATTTCCCGGTTGTCCCGTGCGCTCCCCCCCCCCCCTCCCCCGCATCCCCTAACCTTTCTCCTCTTTCCTCTTCCTCTTTTCCACCGGCGCACACTACCCGCTCACATCTACTCAGACATAAAGAACTCACTGGCAATACGAGCTTGATTTCAATTACGCGAACCCCCCCCCCCTCTCTCTACCTCAATGCCATGCAACGCCACGAGCAACAGCCGTCCCGGCATTAACGTTGTGCAAGCTCTTGGCATGCACCAAAGCTCAATCCCCACCCCCACCCCCCCCCCCAACTGCACCTCATAGTCGCTGCAGTCAAGCTGCAATGGTGCACTGATGACGCTCGCATTCAACGTGCGAAGATATCTGGCGACCCTTGAACGGGTTTATATATAGCATATATATATATATGTGTATATATATGTGTGTGTGTGTATATCTGTGTGTGAGCACATCTGTATATATACATGTATGTTTGTTGGATTCGACATTGAAGCGAAGCAGCTTGGCAAGCTCATAAAGGAACGAAAGTCACACGATCAAAATTATCTCCAGAATATAGTCGTGAATGTACAAACTCAAGAGCCAACAACATCGTTGCACAGTCTTTCGCTTTTTTATGTTTCTTTTTTTTGTTTCGTTTTGTTTTTTTTTTTAGGCAGGAAAAGTAAAATCGCGAAAAATAAAAATAATAATGAAGGGAATTGAAATGCATAAATGTATTTTAATTCGTGTGTACATCTGTATCGTACTTGCTTCGTTTATTCATATTCCAGCTTGTTTGACGTTTGTGAAAGATTTTGTTTCATTCCATTCGTTTGATTGTTTCGTTGTTCGAGCTTGGAGGACGATGATTATTTTTTTCTTTTGTGTTCGAGATGTTTTATTATTTTCAATTCGTATTATTTTTTTATTATGTCACAGACAATGCGTGTTATTTGTGTTTGCATTGAAATGTTTTTTTGTCGATTGTTTGGATAATCGTGGTCTCCCTATTTTTTTATTCAAAAAAAAAAAATAAATAAATAAATAAATAAAAGTCGTAAGAGACTCGACAATGAAACTGTAATCGTTGATAAAAAAATGTATTTACATTTCTTTGAAATGTGTTTGTGCTTTGAAAAAATAAAAAAATGAATAAAGAAACCAAACAAAACAAAATGATGAAAGTTTCCAGTGAAACAGATGAAAAGAAAATGGTACTCTGAAATGGGAAGTAGATGGCAGATTGTCTCGTACACGCGAGCAATAACGTTCTCTCGGTGCACTGAATCAAGATGTGAAAAAAAAAAACAAACAAAAAAAAAAAACGCCGAAACGAGGACGCGAGCATGAAAGTATATAACACAGGATGGAAGTAAAGGGGGAGTCGGAGTCGTAGCTACGAGCCCGATAAACAAGAGACAACTTTGTTTGCGAATCGATATGTGAATTGGTATTGCATTTGTACGTCTTTCATTCGCGACGTTGCCACGACACTTACAATTCTCCGATACTGCCGAGGGGGAGGGGTTATATGGGTACCATAAACAGCAACGATGCTTCGTAACGTATCCCACGATCCCCATATACAACATTATAGACATATATATAACACATTACTTCATTCCTTTCGTTATTTCTTCGCCATTTTACCGACGATTTTACGATAGCGAGAAACTCGGGTTGAAAATATATTTCATCTTTCTTCGTGCGCAATGACTTTTCAATTTTTCCGTCTTTCTCAATTTTTTTTTATCTTGCAATTATGATGGAATAGATTTTTTTTAGCTATTTTTTTTTTTTTTTACTTTTTGATTATTACGGAAGAGGAAAGTTTTTATAACCAATTTTATCCGAGTGCTTGGGTACGTAAAATATTTTGTCTTTCTTCGTGAAGAAACGTATTTATTTCCGTTACCTTCGATTTTAATTGAATTATTGTTTTTATTATTTTTTTTTTTTTTTCAATTATAAAATTGAAACAAAATTTTGATAACTGATTATGTTCTTCCGATTACATGACTTTTTGTATTATCCCTTCTTTCAATTAAGAAAAAAATGTCGCGATTTTACATATAATTGAATCAATCGCCATTGTCGAACGATGAAAAAAAATGAAAAAATAAAAGAATTCACGGTTTATCCAATAAATTTTTCGTGCTTCAGAAATATCGAGAATTTTTCCAAATTAATCGGTAATTAAGGATGGAGTTTCGTGATATATATATATATTTATGTATATACATATATATATATATAACGATACAACATTTTCCACGGATATTGGTCGAGGGGGAAGAGGTAGCGGGAAAGGTGCGGGAGTCCCGTACCAAAAATAATTGTACGGACTTTGCTGATCCGCGCGGCTCAATGGCCATAGCCCGAAGAGGAGGAGGGGGAGGGGGGGGGGGAAGAGAGGGCGTTTGATTGCAGTGTGCAATTAGTTTCCCCGTATAACGAGTAATAAAACGGTTATTACCGCACGAATAAAATAAAATTGAGTACGAAAGTGGACGCTGTTGAACGTTATCGTGATAAAAAAAAAATCTTTAAATGTTAAAAAATAAATGAAAATAAATTAGAGAATGAAAAAATGTATTTCGAAAAAAATTCGATTTTATTTTGATCGAAAAAAAAATCGTTGGTACTAACTGAACCGATTTAAAAGAGGAGGAAGGGAAAAGATGAGGGGGATGATAATGGCAAACAGCAAAAATATTGCTTCTTTTTTTTCATTTTTTTTATACGTATTTTCTCACATCGGTCATGACCCGTTATGAAACGAACCCGGGCGTTAATTACCGGCAATTTCGGGGTTTCGTCGCTATTTCTCAACCGTCGTGACTTAAAGCGGACTTCGGCAGTGTCGCTCGGGGGTTGGCGTAGTTTCTCGCAGCCGTTTACAATTTATAATCCCATTGCCAGGGCCGAGAGTGAACTCACCGGTGTGCTGTGCCGTTTGCGCCCGACGTTTCGAACTCGTCGTCGTCGTCCGTCCGTTCGCCAAGTCCTCGGTAAAGCCCGTCGACTTGCGTCTTGGCTGTGAAAACTCTTCTCGACTTGCTTCGTCTCTCTTTCTTTATTTCCTTCTTACTGTTTCTGTCTCTCTCTCTTGACTCTCTGAGCCTTTATCTGCAAATGAAATTTCGAACGAGCAATTAGACATATATATATATATATACATATGTTGAATTTTGTCATATATATGTTACAATATTCATCCAGCGGAAATATAAAATAATTTACAAATATTATTTCAATTGTCGTCAAATATCATTCGAATAAATTAATTTCTAAAAAAAATGTAGCATCGGTGAAAAATGTTGCTGAGTAAAATTTCAATGTATATCGATCAACGAGACTCTTCACGAACTTAAAAAAAAAATTTTAAAAAAACGATATTCTTCACAAAACGTTAAAAAAAATTTAAAAAAGAAAAAAAAAATTTTTTCACATGGAACTTCAGTTTTCCTGCTCGTTCAATTCGTCTCTTCGATCATCCGAACGATTATTACCTCGTTCGTGAATTTATCTCTCAATTTTCCAACCCCTCTTGCTGATTTTTAATTTTGTTTCATATTTTTATTAGATCAAGACGCAGACCAAGACGCAATATTATTCACGAAGTAATTATCTTAATTTCGTTTATCCTGGCATCGACTCTAGAGAATATCTCAACTATCTCAACTACTCGAAACTTTCACTTTTATTATTCTTCTTCTTCTTTCTTCTTGTTATTTTTATTATTTATTTTAAATCCTCAATTCGACCTCTGCCTCGTCCCGTACCCTTTTTCCTCTCTTATCTCGTCGTCGGCCCTCGACCCTTCGAAGCACTCGTCCTTCGGCAAGACCCAACGAACCTCATTTCAGCCTCGAGGGACCTGGGCTCACGACTTTTCTTATTCTCCTTCTTCAAACCCAGAATTCACCAAAACAATCCAAAACTTCTGTCTCTTTTTTTTTCAACGAACCCTAATTTCCATAAATTCATTTTCTAAACTCGTGCAAAAAAAATTAAGACACAAAAATAAATCAATAAAAAATAAATAAACAAAGAAAAAAAAAGACTCAATTGAAGCTAACGATGGAAAGCCATTCGACCACAACGACCGTCCGTCGAGCACGCAGCGATGGAAAATAATGACAACGATGAGCCACACTCCATTAAAACGTGTGCTCGTGAAACTGTTTGGAAAATCAATGACGATTGTTCGGTTAAATCGTCGAGCCCACGGATTTTGAACGATCGACACAAATTCTCGTCGAATGATTAAACGTTTATTGAGAAACTCGAGTGGATTTAACGACGAAAGAAAAATGAAACAAAATGTGGGGATTCAACTCGGGACGGACCGAACGATGAAGAAACGGTGAATCAACCGGAAATTCGGTCTTCCGTGAAATATCAATTTCCAGGGTGAGTTCACGAGCTCGGCGGATCTGTCGTGTATATATATATATGTATAACCGACGACTAATCTATCGCCACGTTGGAATATAAACGCCGGGCTCGGGTCCGAGAGCTTCGATGAAGACGAGACAAGAAAAAAAAAAGAAAAAATAAAGAAACGAAGAATAAGAAGATGAAGAAAGGATTCTCGTATAAAATGACGGAATATGAAAATCGACGGTTCGCTTATTCCGATCTCGCGCATTATCGTCTCAGCACCATCTTCTGGGGCTTCGTAAAAATTGAGAAAAAAAAAAAATTCCATTCGAATAATACTAAAACTTAAAAATAAAATCAACTTTGACAATTTATCATTTTTATTATCAATTTTCAATTGTATTTTATTTTCATATTAATATCATTTATTATTCTCATATAAAGCTGAAAAATGTCGAGTCAATTATTCCACTCGAAAAATTCTCTATTCTGATTTTATCGTTAATTACTCATTTTAATAATTCATCGATTTTCGATTGACACTCGAAATTGTTTTTTATTACATATAATTGACAGAAAATTTTGAAAAAAAATAAATAAATTCCAGGCAACAAAATTTACAAATAAATAAATAAATAAATAAATAAATAAATAAATAAATAAATAAATAAATAAATAAATAAATAAATAAATAAATAAATAAATAAATAAATAAATAAATAAATAAATAAATAAATAAATTTGTTGAAAAAGAATAAAATAAAAAATAAAAAAATAATGTATCACAAAGCACAATCGAAGGGATTAACGTGAAATTCGATAGTCTCTCAATGACCCCGAGTTACGTGAATGGTTTAATCGTGTGGTATTGGATATGTCGGTAATGGTCGGTAATGTTGAACGGGATGCATAATGGAACCCCGGGGTCGTCGTCCACCGGTTGGCGGCTTCGTGTTCACGTACTGTGACGTTCGCACACTCCGGAGGATGTCCCACGGTTGTGAGAACGTCGACGGTGGAGAAGAGGTTGGATGGCTGGCTGGCGAGTAGGGTGACGCGCGCGACAAGGCTCGAGCCGAATCGAGGAAGGACGACGAAGACGAAGACGAAGACGAGGAACTCGCGAGGGGTGCACGCCAGGCCGACTAGTTGTTCTCGTCGTTGTGCTGCCGTTGCTTCGACTAAACGGACCAAAACACTCTGCCATTGGCTCTCATTAATTACACACATGTTGCCTCACTCGCTAATTAACATTAGACCGGTCGGAGGGTCGACATGCATTTTACGAACAATCTGCAACGTGAAAATAAAAAAAAATTCATGATATTTAATTTGCAGTTTTTAATCGTTGCAACATTTGATTTTTTTTTGTACTCCGTGTTGTTTTAATTTTTTGTGATTTTTTATTCAATTTTATTTTCTTGGTTCATTGTCAGTGTAATTTTGAATCATTTTATTCTCATTTTGTGTGATTCAATGTTTTTTTGAAAATTATTATTCCCATTCTCGTTTTGTGTGATTTTATTTTGATCAGGTATTATTTTTCTATGATTATAATTTATTTTATTATAATTCCATTTTATTTCATTTCCACTTATTTTATTCTTATTCGATTTTAATTTGTTTCAATCGATTGAATTTCATTGAACTTTGATATCAAAATTTTCGTGCAATTTAATTATGAAAATTTTCGTCAAATTTAATCATCAACATTCTCGTGAAATTCAATTATCAACATTCTCGTAAAATTTAATAACGACAAATTTTCGTTCAAATTTGACGGAATATTTCACATAGTTACATTTTCCCACAAGAACGTCACCCAACTTGCATAATTCTTCGGGTTTGCATAACGACCGGACTATCATGCTTCGTCGTTATCGCGGCGATATGCTCTCGTTTTCGCTTTCACATAGTCATCCGCTTGCGCGAAAACTCGTCGGACGAGATGTGTGAACACAAAGTCTGAGCCGTTCCGACCACGACCAACCACATCCATGCACTTCGCCGTGAACTTGGAACGGTTTCGATGCACATACGCATGCAATCTCTCGTCATTGCCGCGAATACTCTTACGCAATCCACGACCGTTTGCTATCAAAGTTACAACCTCACACGGCCGTTTCACAATTGCCACTATTATCCACCTCAAAATTTTATTATTCAACAAAAACAATTTTTCCATTCAATAATTTTCAAAAAATTTTAATTCAATAAAAATCAAATATTCCAATCCATTTTCTTTCGGAAACCGAAAAAAAAAATACAATTTTGAGATGCCTGATAATAATCCACGCAAGACTAATTATTTCCCACGAAAAAAAAAATTCAGTGAAAAAACATTCAAAATTAAAAAATTCGTTGAAGCAAATTATTATTATTATTCCTATTATTTCAATGAGTCTAACCCACCATAAAAAAGTTAATTGTCGAGAATATTGTCGTAACTATGTTGATAGTCGACGAAAAAAATTATTTTCCCACAAAAAAAAAAAATTAATTAGAAAAATGCACGAAAGCAAATATTTCAATTTTGTTTCGTTTTATTTATTTATTTTTTTTTTCCGTGTTTAACGAACTGAAAAAAAATGGAGTGTCGGTGAGGTTGTTGTACCTGTGTTAATTATCGACTACCGACGCATTCCTCAGACGTTTTACACCCCACTTTCGCACACAAACCGCGCCTATTGTTACACATGTGCATAACCCTTGCTCCGACGCGCCATCTACATAATTACGTGGAAGGGGAGGAGGAGGGGGAGGGCAAGGTGCGCTCGCGCGTTAACTACGGTAGCATCGGGATGAACCCGTAAGGGCTGAGCCCCTAGACACAACCAAACACGCGAACAACATTTCGTTACCGCATAAAGCAACAATGCGAATAAAATCTTTGCAAAAAAAAAACAAAAAAAATCCAAATAACTATCCAGTACAATTAAATACTGAAAAAAAAGAGCACACACACGCAACGAAGTAACGTCCGGTAAAAAAAATTTGCAACATTGTTAGCAACGAAGGAAGTTTGGTGAACGAGGGAAATCATTATCGTCAACATTTCCCACGCTCTCTGAATTTAATTTATCGGCACTCACCACTAAAAAAAAAACAAAACTTGTTCAATTCGATTGGTGAATAAAGAAAAACTAAATAAACTAATCAATGCCCAAAGACTTGCATGAAGACTTTGATCACTCCTTTCAATCAAATTTAATTCAAAATAAATTAATACGGCCATTAAAAAAAAAAAAAACCATGTGCCAACTCACCCCAGTTAGGGTTTTGGCTCCGAATCTTCAACCCCCATCTAATCACGACTTACTAGCAATAAAAATTCATTGAAACAAAATTTCACAGACCAAGCTGGAGAATAAAAAAAAACAATAATAATCCGATTAGCGATGATTGTTCAAGAACCGAGTGAAAATTGAATAAGGAACGTTGCAACGAGAAGTGGGGGAGGGGGTGGGGGTTGGTTGGATGGGTAATAAAGAATAATTGAGGTCGGACCTCGTCGGTTGCCAAGTCGACAATTATCCATGTGACTGGGTAGCCCGAAGTCTGGCCGAGCCACGATCACCACCAGCATCATCAGGATCAGGATCAGGAGCACGAGCAGCAGCAGCAGGAGCAGTCGAGCTCGTGGAAAATTTCGTCGTGAAATTCTTGCCACGTCGTGCAACCTAGTCCAGAGATAATCTCGTCGATAACGGGACAAGCTCAGAGATAAGGGACGAGAGATAAAGAGAGACAGAGAGAGAGAGGGGGGAGCACGTGTCGTCGCACGTACGGTCACTGGGTGGCATCGACATCAGCAACCCCCGAACGGAATTCACGTCGTACACTTTCCGGGTCATATCGCGAGTTTACGGCCTACCCTTAAAACTCCTTCCAACCCCCTTTTCCATCCCTTCTAGGCTTGGTCTCCAGTACCCTTCGCTTCGACATCCGTGCCATGCACCGACGACCGTAATTTTGCCATTTGTATGTAGAGCGGGATACGAGCGAGAAGTAACCTGCAACCAACCCCGCCCCCCCCCCTCCCCCGCCAGCCCCACTTGTGCTTGCACCGGAGAATCCGTGAGAGACGAAAAAGGAGGACTCAACGACGGCTTCACGGGGTGAGGGGTGAGGGGGGGAGGCATATATGCAGTTGCTAAATCGATTTACGGTAGTTGCGACATAGTCGCGATGACTCCCGACTTTTGTGTATGTGTGTGTGTGTGTTTTATGTGTGTGTGGGTGGGGGTTGCCAGTTAACGTAACGTATATTACGCGAATAATTCCGGTTGAGATGGAAAAAGTTTATTAAATCGAACGATAACGAGAATATTATAATTAATATCAAATAGTTAAATTAAATTTTTGAAATATATATTTCAATTATAATTAAAAATTCAATGATCAAATAAAATTTTGAAAATTATATTTCAATTATAATTAATTTTTGTTTGGCGATTGTTATCACATTTGTAATAATATTCCTCCGTATTATATTATACGACACATATGGTTTTCGTAATTTAAAAATTTTTCGTTCATCGTTGCTGAAGGTTCACGAAGAAGATCGATGTGACGTTAAAAATGAAAATCGTAAAAAATGTAAAATCTGCGGGCTAGCAAAAAAAAAAAATAAAAAAGAAAATAAACGAAATAAACAAATGAATGTTGAAAAATAGTATCCATTACTTCTTTAACAAAATTCTCATAAAATACAATTGACCCATCGATTCATAAAAAAATAAGTCAGAAAAAAAAAGATTAAGGTTCGAAGCAAGTAAATATTGCGGAATTGCGAAATGGACGTCGTTGCACCGAGAGACGTTATACGGGAATTGTGTTCGAATAAATCGTAAATTCAAGACGTAAATAGTTGCTCGTGCATCGAGACTATAACTTCGAATAATATGGTTGCGGTGTTCAACGCCACGGGAGACGATCACGTTCGATTGTCGATATCGTGTACCGGTTCGGGGAGGCCTAGGCTGATTTGCTGGGGATGGTTGGCTGGTCAGTTGCTGGCTAACCCGAGCACCCAGCGGCCATGCCATGTCGCACGATGCATTAACTGCAGCTGTCGCTACGTGCCTGCACTGGACGTACTTACGTGTATATATATATATATATATATATAAATCGGCATACATATTGTACATATATATTATATGTGTATGCGTGTGTGTGACCATTACATTATGCACATGTGCGTTTGACGAAGAATCAACATGAAGTTTTTATCAATTAAAAATCTTTCACTTGCAATTATAATCGTTGGACCATTTTATTTCGTTGTATTTTGGTTTTATTTCAATTTTATGTGATATTATTTTATTTTATTCTCATCTCATTGTCTAATTTTATTTTATTTTCTTCTCATTTCATAAAATTTAATTTCAATTTTATTTAATTGTTATTTAATTTGCTAAATTAATAATTTTTTATTTAATAATATCTTTTAAATAATTATTTTATTCCATTTTTATTTCATGGAATTCTATTCTTTGTCTATAAAATTTATTTATCCATATTCTTTCCATCTGAATTTTTAAAAATAAAATCCAACAAGATGGGCAACCCTTCCATTTGGATGTGTTGAAAATGTTAGTTTCGGGAAAATTCGTCGGTTTCAATTATTTTTTTGAAGCTCGAATCTGCGTCACGAAGCTTGAACCATCTTCCCTGACCTCCCGGGGCGTAGAATACTTCGAGTCGCGTAAACAGGTACTTTGGGTACTCGAGCGTGTCAAGAATAACGATACTTGAATGTTTCCACGCTGAATATCGAACGACTCGGCGAGTTTCGCAAAGTTTTCCCCCTTCCCGCCCCGCCCCACCCTCAAATCCCCGTAGCCTAGTAGCAACATAACTCTTCGACCCTCCTCCCCTCGCCCCCCGCCCTTGCAACCCTTCTCTGCGAAGCACAATTTCGAGGTTATGACGCGTGGTGCGCAATTCGTGGTCGTCCATTCGTCCTCGCATTGCGTCGCAGTTTCGCCAAATAAAAACCACGATGATTTTATTGGCGAACGACGAAAAAAAAAAGCTCTCGTTCGTTCGTTCGATAGGTCTGAGCTGCATTTACCGGCTTCAGCCATTTTGTTTCTTCATCGATTCGACGTCCGCCACAGAATCCTGCAAATTTTCCCACAAGGACGTTTATTTTATCGTCGTGCTATACATATCCCACGATATACTGCCTCGACACTGCAAAAAAACAAAAAATTAGAAAAATATCCAGCTTAAAAGCACAGAAGTTGTTTTCCAAATTTACGGATATCGAATATCTACGAATATCGATACGCGAGCAAGTTGTAACCCAGGGAAACAACGTCGATGTGTTATCTCACGATGGGTTCATTCGTGTTCCGAACGGCCATTCCGACACTTTCACGAAGCTTCCAGGGGGGTCCCTTCCGCCCGAGCTTTCACGACGACGAAGTTATTAACCGATTGAGTTTTGCTCTAACGAAGCTGTGCAACGCTCGCGCGAAACTACGTGGATGGTTAAGAGGGGGGGGGGAGGGATCCGGCCAATGGTGTAACGACGACGAAGTGCGACCGTTGTGTCACCTAACGGAGATTGAGGGAGGTTAGGATGTGGGATAGCTAAGGGACAAGGTGTATTGCGTTAGCGTGGAACCCCTGCAATGCGAGAGGACGGCCACAAGGGAAAAGAGAGGAAGGGGGTCGAGGGTGAGGTCCGTGCGCACGTGCGCGACCGTTAATATTGTCGTAAACTTGGCGTTGCACGAGGATGCATAGTCCACGAAGGTGCACAAGCACATTCGCCCAGCCCGGAGGTCGCCTTCGCATCGCCAAATTCGATGGAATATTGAAATCCCATCGTGGAACTTGCAGCTAGCACACACTACCGTGACATCCACACGCAAAATCGCACGTGGCCAGTCTCGGAACACTGCTCCAACAAGTTTACGACTATGCGGTCGCGAGAATTCGATGTTTGCATCAGGCTGTGCAGCCGTAATTGAGTGGAAATGGATTTTTCGGGGCTTGGATCGAAGCACTAAGCGATCGCGCGACCTGCGCAGCGCTCCCGTTGATCGGCTATGCACCGCAGCGATGCGCAGTTGCGCGCGAATGTTCAAAAAACTTAACATCGTCGTGTGAGCGACCTTCGAACGATGCTATGCACTTCGTTATGGCATCTTATCGAACGTTGAAACTTGATTTTGTATTAATTTCATTTCCTTTGGTGCAAAAACGCGCTTGAAAGTTTATTCGCGTTGTGAATCAAGCGAAATTGTTTTGTCGTTGATAGTGGTGGTCTAGCGAATCAACGTTGAACGTGTTATCTCGTGGATACCTGCAACGCAGATGGATTGTTGTAATACAAGCGAGTACACGAGATTACACATCGTTCACCGTACACCGTAAAATCCACACCATGAAAATCGTTGTCGATACATCGACGAGCATCGTGCGTTACATTGTTAAACGCCGAAGGTTTCGCGCGTCGGTCGATTGAACTAGGCGCGGTTGGTAACCGCAACGCGATTAGAACTATCGAATAGCTAAAATTCGATCGAACCCCGGGGGGGTGAGAGAGTGAAACTCACACTCCGCGCGTGGATGTTCGTTTTCGAATAGGCACAATCTGCAATAGGTTTAATTCAATTTTCGGTTGAAACAAACGGAAACCGAAGCGTCGAGAGATTTCAGATTTCACGGATGATCGACCATCGATGCGAATTATGGAACTCGTTATTGACTCCATCAAGGTCATATCAATTGGAATCAATTTCCATCTGGTCATGTCCATCTATTCACGACGAATTCATTCGAATAACTTTTCAGTCGATTTAACCGAATCGGTTGACGTACTCTTTTTCGTTTCTATTTCGTTGGAGAGGCTTTGTGGATGAAAAAAAAAGCTCACCAGGCGACGATACGAAATAAAATTCGTTGGGAGACGTTATTGGCCGAATACTTGTCACTCAATGCGGCTAGTAATTGTCAAACACGATATTTCGTCGTCGTATATGGATGAGAGAAAATCCACTAAACCGAATTGTCGTGTGAAGCAATAACTTTCAGAGTCGTTGAGCCGACGCATCAGTAATGGTAACTTTGGAAATTCGAGCTTGTGGACTTACGCGATGGTGGATATATAATGGAGTAAAGTGTGTGTGAGTGTGAGAGAGACAGAGAGAGAGAGGAAGAGAGAGAGAGAGTCACATTGTGCATCAAAGTTTGAAGGGTGAGGGATTGAATTCCGTCGTACCGAGTTCGTTGTTCGGATGAACGTGAGGAGTTCGAGAGCACGAATGAAGACGTCTCGAAGCTTGTAGAAAGAGAGAGGGCCTTTTCGACGTCTTTCAAGATGGAACAAGTCACGTGGGGGAGGTGGGGGAGGAGACAGAAGAATATGACGAATAAGGACAAAGTAGGATGGAAAAAATCGAAAAAAACACACAAAAATTCCGATGGATATGACAAACGGTTGATGAAAAAGTTTTTTGGGTCATAAGTCTGAACTACGTAAAGTGGTTCGAGTGGTCGTTGAAGTCGTTGGGGGTTTCTCGAATACGTGAGGATCGGAGACTCGGGTTTTGGGATTGTACTTTCGAGCTCTGGTAAAATGTGACATTTTCCATCGTCGAAGCCGTTCGACGACTGACAGACAGTTAAACGTTACCACGAAGCCTGGAATCAAGAGGATTGAACTGCGGGGTGTCGAGATTGAAGACTAATCAATGTGGAGGAGCGATTCAGCGCCCCACAAGCTTCCAGCTTCGTTATTAATTTCTATTATTTTTTTTTCATTTTGACATTCCAGATTTTTAGTTCGATGTCCTCGTGTCGCCAAACACAAACCCACGAAAGAAAAAAAAAGGATAACAGAGACGCGTTTGAGGTTGAGGCAGAGTGTGACACATGACAGAAGTGCTTCGACAACTTGTGGATCGTTTTCATTATGTTAAAGTGGTAGTCGCGGGGTGTCGCGAGATGAAGGACAGTGACGAGGTTGTGGCGGTGGAGGATTCGCGAGAGGAAGATGAGGAGAGAGGGAGGGGGAGGGGGCAAAGAGAAAATGTCAGAGGAAGATGGAGAAACGTTGCGAAGTTGGAAAGTTTACCAGGGGGGCGAGAAGGAGAACGCCTTGGGCAAAAGCCGGGCGATTCGACAGAGCAGAATAATCATATTACCCCGAACTCTCTATCCTTTCAACAGCGCCCTCTGGAGGAAGGCGCGCGTGGTGCGCGCGGTCTTCCTCGTCGTCTTTCTTGCTTTTACATCCGCGCGATGGAAGCGCAGGCATGATAATCGTGGAAAACCGAGAGAGAAAGGGAGAGAGAGAGAGGGAACGAGAGAGAGAGAGCGAGCTCTGTTTCCACGTTGAATTCTAGTGAATGGAAATTGGTGGGAGGAAGATGGAAGCTCTGAAACGAAAACTAAGAGAGAAAGAGAGAGAGAGAGAGATAGTGAGATGAGGGCGCAAAAGCATTTCGACGCTTCTGGCTCACGATCCTCGGTTTTGCGAGCCAGGGGGAAGAAGGAAAGGGGTGAGGGGGGGATTCACCTTCGTAGGAATCTCGGCGCAAATTACCATTCAGCCGTGCGCCTCTTCCCGAGCTTTCGTCCATCGGGGTTCGAGCTTTCCCCCCCCACCGACAAGAAGTCCTCGCATTGCCACTTCTGGCTGCGTTATGTCGATGCTGTTCTTATGGTAATGACGTTGGAAATGTTGTTTCTCCACGTTCGACCCGAAAGTCTCTGTCTCTCTCTCTGTCTCTCTCTCTGCCGGAGCCGAGCGAAGCTCCTCGAGGAAGCTTTGCATTATCGAAGAGACCCACGCGTTCGAGCTTGCGAATGTCAAGCGGATGAGAGAGAAAACCCGCACTTGCAACACCGAACGTTAATAACCATCTTCTCACTTCGTTCAATTGTATTGACGAAAAATCTAATTGCGTAATTGTGAAGTTGACGATGATTAGATTAAAATTTTTTTTTTTAATATTTTTTTTGGGTGGAACTTTTAGTTTGGTTTTGATGAGCGATTCTTGATTAATTCGTGAGAAATCATTCGCTAAAGTTGGTGTTATCGTCGAGTACATAGATCGAGACGATGTAATTCCAAAATGAAAAATATATTGAGCGAGATAGAGAGAGAGAGAGAGAGAGAGGGAGAAGAAAGATGAAAATCAACGAAGATAGCGAACGAGTTTGAGTTGGTTGCGGTGAGTTGAAATTGGAGAATATCGCAAAGTTTTCGCGATTGCGAGTTGGGGGGCGAGCGAAAGGAGGAGTAGGAGGGTGGGGGAGGGGGAGGGGGGGTATAAGACGATGGCAAACGAAAATTCTGGGCGGAAGCACAGGTGGAATGGAAAAAGGGTCGTGGGCGTGGGGCGATGTGGGGGGTTAGTCGGTAATTAAATTTGCAACTGTTAATCAAGCTCAAGCGGATCGATGGGAACCGTGACTACACAGACCCCGGGAGGGATGCCGACAAGCCGACGGTGAGAGAGAGAGCGAGAGAGAGAGAGAGAGAGAGAGAGAGAGGGAGAAAATTAGCCGGGCGATTGGCCGTTCGGACGAAGAACGAGCGAGGGATGGAGGCAAACGATTGCGAACGGAAACCCGAGAGAGGTTACGATTGGCAAACAGAGAATGAACAACCCCCTCGCCACCCCCAATGTTTCGAAAAGGTTGGACGGTGATGAAAAAAAAAAAAAAACGTATTATTGAATTCTATGATCCACGAAGCAACATGTAATCAATATTAAATATTGAGAAATAGTTTCTTTTTTTTTTTTTGCAGGGCTGGCTCGTCCCCCGAGTAAAAAATCCCTTGTTTTTTCAGTCTTCGGTTGAAAGTGGTGACCTTGATTATCAAAGAACCTTGCACAATGCACAATTTTAACAATGCGAGTGAGACTCAAATTTTGCTTGTTGGTTTGTAATCGAGTGACTAAGTTATTGTAACGAAACCATCGATATAGTATCGGTGATAACACGTTACGGGGGTGTAACCACACGTCAAAGCAATTACATACCGACGTCGGGTTTGTTCCTTTGACCGTTGAACCGACGCCAATCTTACTCTCCCCTCATCCACCCACTCGAACTACAACTCGAACTCGGGTTCCTCGCGAAATTCTCGACCCCCCCCCCGTCCACCTTCCCCCACTCCGTCCTTCCGCCACAGCAAGCAGAGGAATGTCCGGATGTTCCGAATTGACGGCGACAATGCGACGACCGCTCACCCCCCCCCCCCCCCCCCCCCAAAGAGACGTATACGGAATTGAAGTTTCGTATTCAAAGCAGCCGCAACTATCCCACGACCGACGAATCGCACTTTGCACGATACCGTGAGAGCGACAATTGCCGTGGCTGTCAAGGGCCTCATCCACTTCCCATTCTCGCTACGCAACTTCGGAAACCCCCCTCGAATTAATTCGTTCGCGTTCAATAACGACCCTATCATCGTGTTAACGCGATACGTCGAGGCATTGGAAACATTATTTTTCCAATTAATTAAATTCAACTAATCAAAAAAAAAAAAAAATACAAACTTCAAACAACAATAATCAATGACGATAAAAATTTTCTCCTGTATTCCACGAGAGTCATGATCTCCAATTTCTTTTTCCTCATTACACGCATAAACATGTCCCAACATTCTACACACATGTTATGCATGGGGTGAGGAGGGAGGAAGGGGTGGGGGGTGGCAATAGGAGAAACTCCCACTGCCACCGGTCCCCGTGTGCACCGCTGCCTCGTGCTGCTCCATCACCGTACCGTTCGTTCGTTCCTCCATTTCCCACTTCGTATACACCAGATATACAACACCGACCGAGCCTCGACCCGAAACAATACGTTAACGTTATTCTCCCGTCGCCTCTCCATCCGTGTTTCATGGCAACCAGATAACGCCCGGTGCTTGGAGCTTCACCTGCGTGTACACACGTATAAATAATACATATATACATATATATATACACGTATATACATAGATATATATAGCCATCGGTATCCGTTCGTGTCGGTACCATCGATCTGTCGAATCATTTCGGGGCGTATACGCTCGACCCCATACACAACGCTTTCGCGTTACTTCCATCCCACACACACAAACACACACAGACATAATCTACATCAATATATATATGTGTGTGTGTGCGTTTTGGTGTGTGACGTTCGACGAGGCTCGAATTTTCCACTCCTGGTCGTCGCAATCCGAGTTTCGACGGATTCTGACCAGTGGCTAACTAGTTCTCACGCCCGAATCCCGATTTCGCGTCATTTGAGTATCCTCCACGTTTCTGTCTCTCTGTGTGTGTGTATTGCAAACGTGCATATATCCAACACCCGTGAAAAACCATCGTCACACACCACCGGAACACATGTTTGCTCGTCCATTACGGTTCACAGCATTTTTTTTTTATTCGATTCCACACACGCATACTTTTTATTTTTTTTTTTTTCGTCGATTGAACGTCCATGTTAAGAATTGCACCCAGCCACACGCGAGGACAGTGATCGTCCTCCTCGGGCAATATCGCAATCACGGTTGGACTTGTGGATTCACACTCACACGCGTGTAACACACACTCGCGGGTAAACTCGCGCACTCGCGCACTGGACACGCGTGAACGCGAGATTTATGGGGAACGACGTTGTGCCCCGGTGCTGAGTGCTCTTGCACGCGAATAGCCCAAACAACTTTATATTGGCACCGTATATATCTGTCCGATGTTCGAATGTTCGACACTCGTTCGGCATGAAACGCGACGCGAGACGGTGGATGAAGCTTCGGTTATTCGTCAATGTTCGTTGTGGAGGAAGAAGGGGGGTGGGGGGTTAGTCGAAATGGACGCGAATAACATTACCGCATTAAACTAAAAAAAATTGTATTTATTTTAGTTATTTGATTTATTTCATTTATTTTATTTATTTTATTTATTTTAAAATCAATTGAAAAATTCTCCACCCTCAATGACTATTAAATTCCTGTGTTGGAACTTTTTTTTTCGAATAAAAATACCATGTCAAAACTAAAATGGAATTTATTCGTGAGATTAAAATGGTGAATGGTTTAAATACATGTGTGTCTGTATATATATATGGAATGCACGTATGTTAATATAAAATGTGGCTATTGGTATTCTGTGATAAATCTCAGAGGGCCATCCACACCCTTCTCACATCCCTATTCGTCGTTCTTCAACACGTTACACACACACACATATATATATATATATATACATAGCTTGGCCACAGCTGACCGGCTATCAGACTAATCCGTCGAGGTTTTCCTTGCGAGACCAGGTGGAAGGGGAGCGGGGGGGAGGGTGAAGACGAGGACGAGAACGACGAGCACCCGAACGATCGTATTTCTTTGGGTTTAACGACGACTCGGACTCGGTCGTTAAAATAGCGTTAAGGTGGAAAGGAGGACGTGGAAAACGTGATGGTCGAGGAATCGCCATGTGATCGAATAGATTGGTACACGAACCGAACCGTTCACGAAAAATCGTTGACCCAACGATCGATTACGCCTCAAACTCACGTCGGTCGATCTCGATGATAATCACGATATATACGGCTTTAGTTAATTCGACCGATACGAAAACCATCGACCATTAGATTTTCATGAAACGAATTTAATGAGAGACAGAGAGAGAGGGTCCAAATTTTGTCTACATCTTGCATTAACATCTTCGTTCTTTATTTTTCTTTCACCCAAAAAAACGATAATTAAAAAAATAATAAAAAATCGATGCCACGTTACGAGAACAAAAAAAACCAGAATTGTAAATAAAACAATTCAAAATATAAATTAGTTTTTACGACGTGAACCTCAAAGGATTGAATTTCCAGGTGTTTTTTCTTCGGACACTGACGTGGGTAAAGATAAAAATAAATAAAAGATGTAAAAAATCAAATAAAATAAAGAATCGTCGATGTAAAATTTGTTTTATCAGACAATATATTAATTCTCGTCACTAATGGTCCGTTAGTTACGAAAATAATTTTTCAACAACCCAAGAGATCACTTCTCTGCGTATATATTATATATATATGTATATGTATATAGAGTTTGAATGGCGATGATAAACGAGCGATTAAAATAAAATTTTAAATATAAATAAAATATAAAATAAAACTGTACGACGTAGCTTATCCGAATAAATGGACGTTAAAGGGGATGAGATGGATATTGTGGCGAAGATTGAGGCTGCAGAATCGCACACACACACACACACACATATATATATACATATATAAATATATAAATACAGATACGGAGTTGGCCCGAGCGGGCAGTCATAAAGTTTCTTCCGCAAGATCGTAAACCGAATTATATCCCTCGCCAAAACCTGAGATTTTCATCTCGCGAAAGTTTTGCACACGGGGTTGCAAACCGTGTGTAACACGGCGATGGAGTTCGAAGATTTGCGCGCGGTATTATCGAAGGGCCGAAATAAAAGTCGTATAATTTTCGCGAGAACTTCGTAAACGATCTTCGAGATGTTTCACGAGAGCTGTTGTTCTTGGACCAATGTTTTCCGGTTAATTCATCGGGCGATATACATATATATATATATATATTTTTGCTCAACCTCGAACGAACAAATGCAATTGCGTGAGACGTTTAACGATTTTGTTTTTTTTTTGTTTTCGCGGCGAAGTTTGGAAAAAAAAAATTGTCGGAGGACGACGAAGGGGATGAGGATAATTGATTTCGGTCTGATATCAATTGAGGGGTTGTTGAATGATTTACAAAGGCTTCGATGCACTGCATTCGCAACGATGCAATGTTGTGAATTTATTCATTTTTTCAATTTTTATTTAATTTTTTGTGAATTTTTTTTTTTTGTTCAAAAATTTTTTAAACATTTATTTTTTCAAAAAACCCAACAAGACAATATTAATAATAAAAATAAATTCCCAGAAAAATAATTGTTCAAACATTCCACACGACTCGTATATAAAAAAAATCAGATCTCAATCTTAAGATCTCGCCACACAAAAAAATTCGTAAACTCACAAAAAGTTATTTTTATCTCGTTAAAATTCCTGAACGAAATGAAAAAAAAAAAAAAAAAACGGAAAAAAGAAGAAAAACAACCAACATTGATGCCCTCGTGAGAATAGAAAGGCGAAAGGTAAAGGTTCGAAGCCACTGAAGGTTGAAATCCGTTTCCATCGAGCAAACGAAACGCGAGTGAAGACGGTAAAGCGATGGACGATGGGAATGGGAAACGAGACGCAAGAGAGAGAGAGAGATAGAGAGAGAGAGAGAGAGAGAGAGAGAGAGAGAGAGAGAGAGAGAGAGAGAGAGAGAGAGAGAGAGAGAGAGAGAGAGGAGCAATCGGTTGAATGCGCTCGGTGAACGCGGTTGCATTGCCGGGTGCACAGTGCAAAGTCCAGCGAGTCTCGGCCGGTCCTCCTCGTGGCTGAAGCTGGCCGACGAAGCTCCTGCTTCGGCCGCGCGCGGTCGGTTCGACGACAATGGGTCTTTATACGACGTCGAAGCTTCGGCCAAACTGCTCGATAGCCCGTGTATACGAACCCATTACTTAGGCTTCAATTTATCGTCCGCGTGGCCCGGTTACTCGAGTTTCAGCTTCTGCAACTATGCGAACGACCGTGAGCCAACCACCCACTTCCTCGTGGACCAATCCCCCCTCGCCCCCTCGAGTGGAAATTCCGAATCGGCATTAGCCAGATCGCAACTAGGTTTTCCTGGTTTTCGAACGACATACACGTACGTTGACCCAAGTAAACAATAAAGAAAGAAACAATTGATTAACAGATTGCACATTGAAGTGAACATATGTTTTTTTATGTGCAAACTATGCATAATCTGCATAGATACCATACGAAAATTGTATGTTATTTATATATATTTTTTTTGGACGTAAAAAAATCAATATAAATAAATACATTTTTTATAATTATTTTTGTACGTGAAAAAAAAAAAATATATATATATATATAAATAAATGAATTATGTTTTTTTATTTTGCGTTCATCTTAAAGATTTGGGTGTGTAATTGTTTGTAGTGAAACCCAAATAAAATGTATGACTTGTAAATAAAATAATAAAAATAAAATGAGTAAAACTTTATCATTACTATGGATATTATTATCATTATTATTGTTATTATTACTATTATCATAGACTATCCATGGAATACATATATATATATATAGATCTATGTATAAAAATTTCGTAGAGTCTGATGGTGGAATTATAATTGAATAAACTACAACCGATTCAACCGATAAAAGCTAAACAAATGATGAATAATCATCCTCCGATGATAAACAATCATTGTTGCACCGATGAAAATAATTCACCGTGCGGTGGTTTCACGACGCGGGGGGTTTGGGAAGGGGGGGGGGAGATTATTTGTTCGATTGTGCGGAGTAATACTTTTTTTTTACTTCTCGATGATACCCGCATCGGTTTCTATTCAATCGAGTTCTTGTTTTCCCCACGGCTTTTGTGTTCTGTTTGCACAGTGTGTGTGTGTGTGTGCATGTGTGTGGGTGTGTGGAATTATTCCGCAAACGGTCGATAAAATAAATGAACGTTAATTATATAACGCGGGCGTGGATAACGAGACGGGGGGAGGGGGGGGGGGGGGTCTTCTATCAATCGGAATTCGATGGTGTGTGCGTATCGAGAACCGCGAGGGTTGCATAATTGCATATATATGCGTAACAGAAAACTGTGTGTGCATTATTGCAACGCTTCATCTGGCTTTGCAGGCGACAGAAAATTTTTTCAATCGTACAGTCTCGTCTCGCATAACTCACCAAAATCATCATTTTCGAGCCTCTCCCAATTTTGTGAAATCAATAAATCGTTCTGATTGTTATCAATTTTTTTCTTTTGTGTTTTTTCTTCGAGTGAACGAATGATTTTTCGTGTCGTAAATTTTGTACAAAATTTATGTGAATCTTCATTGAAATATTTATTTGAAAATGAATATTATAAAAAAAATGTTGTAAATATATATATTTTTATTGATTTTATTAATTTATTTTAATTGGTGAGATAAGAGAGGATCGACTGTAGGCTCGTAGCTCGTGGCTCGTATAGTCGTCGTTGGGCTCGACGATAAACCCAAAGCGATGCTCCATATCCATATTTTTTTATGTATATATGTATATATACTTTTCGTTACGATCAATTAGCAGTTATATGCCCAAAAATATGTACCCCACCGTTCAATGAGCCTTTTATGCCTCAATTTAATCCGCATTTTCCATAATTCCATTATTATCGTACTTAACCACATTCAACGTACCTTCACACCCAAATTACCAATCATTAAAATATCACCCATTTTCGAACCAATTCGTATTTCACAAAATAAATCCCGTAATTCGTTTGCCAAAGCAAAAAAAAAAACAGATATTGTGAAAAACTAAAATCTTCCAAATAAATCGAAATTCATTTGTAAACAATTTCAATTATATTTTTTTTTCCATACACAAAAAAAAAAGTGCAACGATGGTCACTGAGCTTTCCCGACATTGTCCAGTCTAAAAATTTCAAAATAATTCCATTATACAAAAATTCCATTCAGAACAATTTCAGAAAAAAGAATTATACATCCAAAATTATTTTTAAAAAATCTAGAAAAAAATCTCCATGCAACTCAAATGCTCGTGGAAGTCTAAATTAATTTCCAATCAATTCCAAATCAAATTTTCAAAAAAATGTCTGTCTCGTATTTTTCCAGCCACAAAAAAAAAATAAAAGAAAAAAAAAAACGTAGTCGCGAGAGAATGTTCTCCAATGTCTGGGCAACGACTGAAGCATCATCGACATTGGTCACGTACTATTCATGCATAAACACACACACATATATACATATACACGTATATATGTATATTAGCAGTGAAATAATACATAACCCGAGACCGTCAAACTTCTCAAGAGTTATCCATCCTCGAGACCAGTTCGAAGCTGAAGACTTTGCGTCGCGTCTAACAAACGACCGTCGAGCATACGACGAGTGTGTATATGTATAGCAATACACATATATATATATATATATATATATATATATTGGTCCTGGACTCGTGCTCAACGGCCAATAACACCATCGCCATCGGCCACGCTCGATCCGCTCGTCCGCTCGACGGACGCGCACCGGTTTACCTTGGGCGACGTCGTTTTCGGTCGGGTTAAGCCTCCCACCCCCCACCACCACCCCCGGGACCCTATATACCTGCAATAATACTCACGGATTCACCGCGAAACAAAACGTTACAACCTTTTATTTTTTTTTCTTTCCAATTTTTTTTTTTCACGAATTTTGTCAATGCTGATGAAAACATTTGTTGTACGCGATAATTATACGTTCCTTCGACGTACATTTGCGATTGTGAACATTATTATTATGCAGGTGGGATAATGGGAAATTTTTCGTTGGGCAGGTGCGTCCAGCTATTTGAGGCGAATGGTAATTTTTCACGAGCTAACATTTTTTTTCCATTCGTGGAATAAAACGTTTTTGAAATTTATTGCACTTGAGGTAGTTTTCTTTGGTTTTATGTGTTATATTGGACATGGTCGTCCTGTGCCTTTCGTTCTGTGACAGTTTATTAGCCGTCGTGACTCTTCACAAACGTTGTGCACGATTCTTTGTCATAATTTTCGTGGTTCGATGTGTCGAAACCGACATTTTCAAAGACACAGTCGAATTCAATATTTGTGGAATATTGAAAAATTAAATTCGTAAGATAAATTTTTTCTGACTAATTTTTAATAACTAATTTTTAATTTTTAATGACTGCACAGCGTCGAATAGTGTAAAATAAAAAAGAAAACAAAATTTAGAAAGAAAAAAAAACGTCCGACGAATTTTTCTCGTCGATTAAATGTCAACGTTGCATCGAGCATTAACCTCAAATATGCATTGTACATTATCGAATGTGTGCAGTCGTAAAAAAAAAACCTATCGAACAATAGTGCCAATAACTAGCCAGCGTTCGATTTATGGATGTCCCTGGCGTCCGCATTTGTTCAAGCCCTTCGGAACGAGGTTCCAGCTTCGGCCGCAAGCGGCAGCTCGAGCGCGATCCCACCGCCGCACCAATCACGATCGACTTCACGGTAGGGACAACCTCAGCCGCATCCCTTTCGCCATTAAATACCCCGAAAAAAATGCATTTTCGTGTCATTCGCAAAAGTACCTTCGATCGAATCAGTTTACCACAATAATATTCACAACAATCACTCTCCATCTTCAACAATCGTGCTCCCAATTTATTCATTATCGTTTAAATCGCATCTCAAACACGAAAAAACCAAAAATGAGTCCCTCAAAAATAATTTATCATCCGTTGACCGAAGAAATGGAAATAACATCATCGATGGAAAACAATCTTTCGTCAAAATCACATAGACAACAATTTCCAACCTGTCAGGATCATTGCAAACACGTGGACGACAAGTGTTACGTTACGTTGAACAAAAAATGGTGCAAGTTTGAAGAACCGAATTTGTCGGAAGACGCTAATGTGAATTTTGGTGACGATGGAACACGCGATTTGTCACCGAACGATCCGATCGAATTGCTAGCCGCGTCGGCGATCGACGAAGTTCCGACCGATCGATCGACGACGACGATCGCCCGTGACCCGGGTCATCGAGTTATCTACATCATCGATCAAGTCGCTCAAGCTCCACCGATCGACGAATCCGTGAACTACGACGTTATCAAGAATTTGGTCAAACAAACGGCTTATCTTTATTTGTTTTTCGCTTTGATGCTGATTTTTGTTTTTACAATACGCGAGACTTACAATTATTTCGCATCTCAGTCTTAAATCGGATTAAGATGCAAAATTGATATCTTGATATCCACGTAAAGTGACTGTGACGACTCGTTTGGAATTCAATGTGTTTCGAATGAAAATTGTTTTGTTGTTTTCTCGAAATCCAAAGTGACGTTTGTTGTTATTATTATTATTATTATTATTATTATTATCATTTATTTTTGTATCGATTTTATCAGTGATGGTGCGATTGATAAATTATAATGACGATTCAACTGCAACGATGAAGAAAAGTTTGCTATTTTTTTTTATTTTGCGATTTATTGTTTTTTTTAATTTTTGAGCGTAATCAAACGAAAAAAAAAATAGTGAGGAAATGGTGCATCTTAAGGTGCATAGGTTTGAATATATAGATATTGACATTAGTGACGGTGAAATTTTTCATGCGTTAAATAAACTTTATTAATTTCGAACTGAAATCCGATGTGGCGTTTTGTTTCATTTTGTTTTTTTTTTATGTATTGATTTTGTCGATGATGCTGGGGTTAATAAATGATTAACGATGACAATTTAACTTTGATGATTTATTCTTATTCAGTCCATTATTATACCAGATCGAAAGATTGTCTCCTCTTTTCCAAAATTTTTAAATCCATTATTTTCCTTTTGAGCCCTTCGAACGAATAAAATATTCTCCGCGATTTTTATTCAAAAAGAAAACACGAACAAATTAATTATTTTTAGATTCTCGGCAACAAACTAGATAAGATGGATAAAGTAAAATAGTAATCAAACATTAGTCTCACAAAATAAATGAATTTTTAATTTTTTTTCATTAATAAAATCGAATTTTCGTGAGCGCACGAATTTTCGGTTGGTGCATCAAAATTTTCCGGATTCGAATCCATCGGGGTCTTCGACTCACTGTTGCATAAACAAAATTTCTCCACGGAAATTATCGAGGTCTGACGAGTTGGCGAACCCATTCCCTTTGACGTTAGCGTCCGGTACCCTCGTGGAAAATACAGTTTGATGCAACGAGAAGAAACTTTACTCGTGTCTGATCGTACTTCGACGTTGTGCCTCGGTGCTTCGCTTCGAGTTCGAGAGACCACCCCCCCACCCCCTTACCGACCAACGCTCCTCGTCCGGATTTCCCAATCCTTTTCGGAACAACTTCTCGTCCAACAAAATTTTCCGACGCGGTTGACTCTACTACGAAAGGGCCTTTGCCGACAAAAACAAATATTCAGGGTTCGAAATTCAAACTTTGTAACATTTCAACCATACATATATATATACGTTCTACATACATTTTTTTCTTTTTTCAATCTTTATATTGATCTAACGAGCTTGCGTTTCGTGAAAACTTATCGGCAACGATCTTTCGCTCTCAATCACCGAGAGTGCATCCGATTTTCGATAAAACCAAAATTTTCACGCACGTCGAATAAAATTAAAAAATGTTCAAATCGAAATTAAAAAAAAAACAAAAAAATAGATTCAGCACGAGTGTGCAAACATGCTGTATGCAAAATCGATAACCCGGCAAGACTCGAAAACGAAAAAAAATTTGTTATCGCTGAAGAAAAAAAAAAGAAAACAAAATGGAAAAGCAAATGGAGAATAAATTTTTCCACTCGAACAAAAAAAAATTGAAAAAAAAAAAAAAACAGAGTAACGAGGGTTGGAAAATCCAATGTGAAACAGCAAAACGATAACCCCACGTGCGACCCCGAGCCCAGTTCGAAACTTACCGTGCCACAGACATAGATTTTACGTTGAAACGATAGCAGGCAACGAGAGCGAGAGCTTCGAAGCTTTTTCCGTGGGTGAAAGAGGCCACAGCAGCACGAGCACGAGCACATGAGCACACGAGCAAACGTAACCAGCGAAGAACGGGGGCGACCGCCGCCCATCGTGCGCGCGATTGGAAATGGAAACAATGGGGGGATGATCATTCCGTCCTAAAGGGCGGTGAAACACGTGAGCGCGATAAAACCGTTCTCGTTCGGCGACAGCGACGATTTCGTTGTCGAGTCTCGATTTCGCTCTCTCTCCAGCCTCACACACCAGCCTTTTTTTTTCACATCCGTGCTCTCAACTCGTACACACGTATATATATATATATATATATATATACACACGATTTTAACACACGTGTTTGTGTTGCATCATCCGGTACGTACACTCACGCTGTTATCCAGCCGAGTGTTCATTCCGTATTTTTGTTTTTTTACGTTTTTTGTTTTGCTCTTTTTTCATTTCAAAGACAGATGTTTTTTTTTTAATTTTACAAGAACGGAACAAAGACGATAAATCGAATTTGTGGATAGTTTGAGATTTTTGAAATTTTAGTGTTTGGACGGTCGGAGATTTTTGGGGGAGGTTCGATTGTGATTTTATTAATTTTTTAAAACTTATTATTTTAATTTTTGAATAAAGCTTCGATAAAAGGGTTAACCCTGACGATTCTTCGTTCCACGTGCAACCGATTTAATCTCATCGAACGTCGAGCAATTTCGCGATATCACAATCCAAACTTTCCGTGATACTCGCCCCGTGATAATCAGCATAGCACGAATCGGACCAAACTACCTTCGGGGTACCTTGGACTATAAATTCGTGTGTGTTTGTGTGTATGTGTCTACGTTGCTTGCGAAAATTCTTCGTCGTTGTGGTACGAGCGAAGAATTTGCCGTTCGCGTGACTACCCCGAGGGTTCAAGGTTATTACCTTTCCGAGATAGCCACACGGAGCTGCCGGGAGGGGGCGCAATCTCGTGTATGTTTTTGTGTGTGTGTGTGCGTGTGAGTTATCCACACACGTGTGTTCGAATACAAACGTTGATATTACGTATCACTTGTCTTTATTTACTTCTCCGTTTTTATGCACGAGGAGTTAAAATTGCACATTCAATCAGTTGTAAAAATTGTATTCCATAAATTAAGTATTTGAACTAAATTAAGTATCAGAAATTGTATTCCATAAATTAAAACAAATTACATCAACGAATCAACCACAAAAAATCTTGCGAAATAATAACCAAACCGAAAACTTCGATCATCAAAGTCAGCGATGATTCAAAACGATGTGCTCAAATTTTCGTCCTTAACACACCTTCGTTATACATATATTTATATATTCTCATAAAAATTTCGCGGTCACGTTTATTTACCCATTGAATGGTGTCCATGAACGTCGACCGCGACCCATGAGAACGTAATTTCGAACTGACTAAACCCCGTGGAACGAGACACACGTCGAAAGTGGACATGAGTGACGTGGATGAGGTGTCGTCTCGACCTTGCACCTGCCCGCCTGGCGAGCGAAAAGTGGGCAAGTGAAAAAGAGGACGGAATATGATATTCCGGGTGAGGAAAGACGAGAAGGGCGGTCTTGGGTGAGGACTGGGAGTCACCGTCGGTAGCCCGAGCTAATATATCTCACTCGGCGTCCTTTTCGTCCTCGTAGCAGCTCCCCATCGTTCCTTTTAATAGCCTTGAAGAGAGTATCCTCGCCAAAAGGAGTCAGGTGGTAACGAAGCCCCCCTTTATACGACCATACCCAAAACGCACACGCCGGATGATCGAGCCAAGTGCTTCATGTGCCATCTTCCAGCGAATCAAAAGAGTGTTCTGGTAAAACAACAAGCCCACAAGACTCCAAGACGCTCCAGTCTCCAATAGACATCCAACTTTGCTCCCCGGGCAACCTGTCTCGACCTGGGAGCTTCTCCAACAATCCCCGAAGATCAATCAAACATCCACAATCGTATCTTCCAAATCAAACAACATCAGTCACCCAAAATCGATGACTCCCAAGTTGTCGGCAATCGTGGAGAGAAACCAGTTTAGGATCCCAGCAGCGTTTCCTCCGTTCCAGTTTCCAATTTTCCAATCAAACGTTCGAACGTTTGATTGGAAAAGGTTGTATGCCAAACGATGCAACCGAATCCCGACGAGTTTAGTTCGCTGATGTAACGTATCGAAGATTCCTTTCTGTAACGTAACGCGGAATCCGGTCGGGGACGGTCCTTTTAGCCCGGTAATCTTCGTCAGACGGAGGGGGCTCCGTAAGTATCCCGCGACCGCGCCCTGTGAAGCCACACGCTGTGAGCGTTCGGGAAAGTGAACTAACCACGTTCCATCCCCACCCCAAACGAGTCTCGGAGTCCGTGGGCTCTCCTGTCGGTCTTTGCCAGCAGCAGCAGCCAACGTTGCTGCCATTGCTGCTGTGGCCGCTGCTGCTGCTGTTGCCGCTTCCTCAGCGTTGCGTTGCTTCGAAGATCCAGTCGGGAGAGTAGAGAGAGAAGACTGGAGGCTTCGCCCATGAGCGTAGCCAGAGCCCGAAGAACCAAGAAAGAGAAAGAGACGCGGAGAAGAAGAAAGAACGAACGAAGGTTGAACGAGCGTGGGCAACATCGACCAGACTCTCCACGCGTCACGATTCTTAACCCGGCTCGTCTCTTCTCCCCGGATCACCATCGGGCAATCACGGTCCACCTCTCCGTTCTTTCGGAAAGACCACAACCGACTAACCCGGCAATCTTCCATCTCCTTTGCTTCTTCGTCTTGTTTTTACGACTTCCCAGACATCTCTCTCGGTCTCCCGAACGTCTTCCAATGCGTTCTGGCACGCCAGATGAAGTGGTGAAGCTGCAAACTTCACCGTTGGCACCCGGGCGGCGCCATGAGGCTTTGGGAGAGATGCCGGAGAGCTCGGGGAACTCGAGAGAAGTGGGAGGAAGAAGTCGGATCGTCCGAGCCGTGACCAAACGCTCGCAACTCAACAGGATGGACCGGTATCGGGTGTAAGTCGAAACAGACGGGAATTCGTTCGCTGAGGTGAGGATTGCTTGTTCAAGGACTTGTGGATGAGACACGGTTCGGTTGGTCAACCGTGTGTTTATCAACACAACGTGGAACGTTGAGTGGGGAGGCCAGAGTCAGGCTGGAATTCGCGAGAGACGGGGAAAACTAGTTTGCTCGTTAGGCGGAGGGATGCTGGTCGGATTCATTGATGGACAAGCATGGATGTTACTGATAGTGACAGATATGGAGAAATGGAATTTTTCTTTAACAACAAAGAGACGAAACATTTCAAGAAGAATTTCGAAGGTTTTAAACTGTCCTCGGGCTTCTGGAAGTTGAACCCGAATCTTCCATCAAATGAAAAAAAAAAAACCCATCGAGAAGCATCCGAAAGAAGATGGAAGTAAATCGCTTCTTTAGGGTGTGAAGCAAACAACTTCCTCGACAAAAA
This sequence comes from Diplazon laetatorius, assembly GCA_963662125.1. Classification (NCBI taxonomy): domain Eukaryota; kingdom Metazoa; phylum Arthropoda; class Insecta; order Hymenoptera; family Ichneumonidae; genus Diplazon; species Diplazon laetatorius. The sequence goes on along the minus strand of OY759163.1, from coordinate 642,049 downwards.
AAATAGTTCCGAAAACTTCCAACAGTGAGAACGAATTGAAAGAAGAAGAATAAAAAATGTGCGAGTTGGGGAAAAAGAAGGAAAACCTCGAAGTGGATCAGAAGACTTCAGAATTTTTCAAACATCCGGCAGACTGGAGGATCCGAAGTTGAAGTAATGATCGTGGGAAAGAAGCGACAATGCCGAAGACGAAGAGGTCGATTGTTTTCTTTTTATTTTCTCTTCATCGCTTTATGATCCGGATCTTCGGCTGTGAATGAGAATGTGGAGCACAAATGACGTGTGACGGAACATGGAAAAGTCGATGGGCGAGAGTCATGGCAGCCGGTGGCGTCGGTGAAAAGGTTGGCAAACGAGTATATTCGGATAATGACTGGTTTCCCGATCATTATTCGCAAAACGGGAAAAACCTTTTTGCGGGGGGCCCGGAAATCATCGCGTGCCCGGGCTGTGTGGGGTCGTCTTTCTTCATGACCTCCACGGTTAAATCCCTCGACCCCGCGGCCCCCAACGAATGGCCTAGATCTCTCGATAATCTGGGTCTCGATGGTTCATCGAACGGTTCACCCTCACGCTGTGAAAATCTGAGGTGCCAAATAATGATTGGCAGGAAGGTACCGAGGACCTTCGGGCATCCAAAATCTAGGTCTGACAACGGTTTGCTACCCAAAACGGCATTTACGACCCTCCACTAAAATATGTCCTGCGATCCGATTATACCGTTCACGACTTATCCATTACAAGGACCTTTGAATATCTGGCAACTGGCAACATCGTCACATACACACAATTCTCAACAATCTTGCACTCCCAACTTATTTTCTTCTTCTACACTTCCTCGCAGCCGAAAACAGGACTCCAGATTACATCAGCAATACTCTCAATAAGATTACAAGACATCATTTCCACATTTTCGAGAGATTCTCTTCCATTTGAATCCTACTGCAATTCTGTCGTGTCTTATGAGACTCAAATATACGTGAACAGGTAAGTGAAGAAAGTTTCTTGTTGTGGAAAAAAAATAAACTTTGTGAAAATAAACCGATTATCCATGGTCGATGATACGAAGAAAAAAACAAAAGGTTTCTTTGTACATCAGAATGAAAAAAAAAAAGAAAAAACGTTTCACGAGTCTTCCGGCCAGTGGTGTGTTACCGTCGGGTTGCCAAGTGATTTTCGACGAATGGATCCTGGTTGAACCATTCCACCCCCACCCCCACCCCCCGCCCCCTGCACCACAGTGAAGCCGCACCGTGAAAGGGCGGATCTGTGCGCTTGGCCCAAACGACCGAGGAAAGTCGCTAACGTCGCCATGATATAAAAGGACCAAATCCAAACGACTCTTTGTCGAAACTACCTCGGAGCCCGCTTAATTGCTCCCTTTGGCGTTTCCCAAAAAAAAAAAAAACACAGAAAGAAATCGTCAAAAAGAAAAAATAAACTTCAAAATCCCTCCGAGTTCAATAAAAACACAAAAAAATAAAATCATGTTTCTCCAAAGTTATTAAAAAATGGTTGCCAATATTTTTCATTCTTTCACAAAATCACAAAGCCACGATTACATCACATTCATAAGTCGCTGTTCACAAATGTTCGTTCGATGAATGAAAATGAATAGGCGAAAAAAAAAATACATTTCGAAGACAGAAATAAATAAAGAACCTTTTCGTGAACACTTTGACAAACGCATGAGCTTCAAAAATCCCAGTCACGAAGACACAAAAAAAAAACAACGACAAACAAATTAAAAAAACCGGTTAATCATATAAGCGGAATAATCGTTCTAGGACCTTTTGATGGATGTTCGTTTGATAGTTTTCGCAAAAATGAAAAAAAAAAAAAAAAAAGATAATTACGAAGCACATTTGTGGCCCGAGAGCGTACCGAATGAAATCCCAGGCTTTAAGGGCGAGGGTGGGGGGTAGCATTTCAACGCCGTAGACTTTCAGCGTAAAAACTCATACGTGGGTCACAAAAGAGGGTCGTGAAAAAAGTGTTAAACCTCACGATGCAACGTGAAGTGCAGGGTTGGAGTCAAGCACACACAACCATGACGAATGGATGGACCAGAAGGATGAACCGAGTTGGGTTTAAGCTCGCGAGTGCACCGCATCCGGCGTGGAGGGGGGAGGATGTCACCCACACGAATGGGTGACTCCGAGTTTCCATTCAGGCCTGACTAAAACCCCATAAAAAGAAAGAAAGAACGAACGGAAAATAATAAAAGAGAAAAAAAAAGACATATATATATATATCGTTGGGTCAGAGCTCATTTCCAACGCTTTGGGGGTCGTGTGTTTGGATTGGTGACCGCGCGAAAAGACTTGTACGAGGAAGAGGAGACTGTGGCTCTTGTTGGTGGGTGATGGTCTTGATGATGGTTATGGTCGCTCGACGAAATACGGATGAGAAAACCTTTTCACGTGTGGTTGGCAATGTGTGTGAGAAAGAAAGGGAGGGGGGGGCTAACCCAAACGATTATGTCACCTCTCGTGTGAGCGGGCATCCAGTCATGAATGAATCGCCACGAGAAAACGCGTTTGCGAGACGTAATTTATGGTCGTCGACGGATATATAGCGCCGGTAAAAATATGTGCGAGACTTTCGGGAACGCGCTAATGGTGTTCGCGCAGGTAGCCTCCGTCGTCTTTCAAATGGTTTACGGTTCTATTTTATTTTTTTTTTCGTTCTTTTCTTTCCGGGGAAAAGTTTTCGGTGTCCCTAGCGAAGACAAATTTGTGTGTGTGTGTGTGTGTTTTTCTTTTATTTTTTCGGGTTACATGGGACGAATGGTGTTGAGTAAATTAGACACCTTTGGAAATACAAAACCTGTCGTAAAAGCTCGACACCTTTGAGTCGCCCCGATGAAGATGGGACGACTGAGATTCCGGACTTTTGACCTTGCCGAAGTCGACGATGGTAACGTGTGGCGAGTGAGGGCGTTTATTACAACGAGCCCAAGCCACGTGGTTGACTTTCTTTGTCAAACTCCAACGTCATCCGGATTAACCCTTTCGCACAACCGACACGATGCACACCTGTTTCGACGTTGCAAAAGAAAACGTGTAACACAAAATTTGCATTTGTCAACGAGCGTGCTTCGTGGACGACAAAGTAAAAGAAAAAAAAAAAACAACTTCGTAACCCAGCTTAGTTAACCGACGAACGAATCTTTGCGCCATCTTTCGTCACTACGCGGTGTGCAATATCCGGACGTGTAACATTCACAAACGTATATTTACCGCAATCGTCGCGGTTTACGCTCACTCACACACACACACACACACACACACACACACTTGCAAATACTTGCACACATAAACCTTCAACCGCAACGAAATGCTCGATCTTCATGAAAGCACGAAAACTTGAGCAGTTAAGCTCCAACACTCTTTTTACATAATATTTCCACAACAACACACACTCTCTCTCTCTCCCTCTCCCTCTCTTTCTTACTCGACCACGAGTAAATTATTTCCTCGCCACAACTCTCCCGACTTTTTGCCCACTACCTTCGCATTCTGTTTATCACAATTGTTCAAGTGCTTTTTCGTTGATCCACGATGAAAAGTTTCACGATTTGTCGACGTTGAAATGCCATTATATGATTCACAGGGATTGAAAAAACGCGGTCCAAATTAACCATTCGAATGCAGCTCGAAAAAAAAAAAAAACAAGATTCATCATCATTAAAATTAATCAAACCTTCATTTCGATCACACAAAATATTTTTTTATTTTATTTATTTACGAAAACCACAAACTTTTCATCGAAACTAAAAACTTTCAATCGTAAACCCGCAACCCTCGTCCACGACCAAACTACACAAAACACACACACACACACACCCCGTGACACATTGTCCAAATGTTTGCGAATAAAAATTGAAAATTATTATTATTATTATTATTATTATTATTATTATTATTATTATTATTATTATTATTATTATTATTATTATTATTTTTCGTTTCGCAGTTCATGAGACTCTCTCGGGCGTGGGAATTTTTTCGAGTGAGCTACCCGCGAAACCAGTGGGGGAAAAATAATACAAAAAAGGAGACAGAAAAAAAATACACACACTCACACGCGTTTATTTATTTTATGTTTTTTTGTTCCTTCGTTTTTGTTGTTTTGTTTTGAGGTTTTTTTCCAATTACTCAAGAACTATCTGCAGTAGTTCCCCAGAGGGGTTTTGGAGTGGGAAAACGTGGCCGAGGGATGAAGGGGGTTGCAGCAGGATGAAGGTGGGGGGGGAGGGGGTGAGTTAACCCCATCCCCGTCACTCCAACCCTCGTTTATATCACCTGGCTCGATACTTGGACCATCCAGTGAGAAGCAGCCAGGTATTGTCCACCAACACGTACTCAATTTTCCACATATATACATACACACATCCATAAATAAATAAAAACATATATATATATATATATATGTATTTGGTTAACGAAAGAACGAGCTGCCACTTTCAGTACTCGAAACTGAAATTGAATGGGTCACGGGGATAAAAGGGGAGGGGGGAAGGGGTGGGTGGTCGCACCGATACTCCATTCTAGCTCACGAAACTCTCACCCCTTTTCCAGCTACTGCCCCCCCCCCCCCCCGCCATCCGCCCTCGTCATCGTTTCATCGTGTATAGTGGATTGAAAACCAACGACGACACAAACCCCATGCGATCTCGTTCGAATTCGCCCGGATCCCGAAATAACAACGCCCAACGTTGATGGACGAAATGTTTTTTTTTTTTTATATAATTATCATTTTTCATTTTTTTATCATTTTTTAAAACCAATTTTAAACGCGAATTATCATTTTTCAAAACCAATTTTTAACGCGAATGAAAAAACAGATGAAACACATGTACATGTGTCACGTAAGTTCGACGATTGATTGAAAAAAAAAAACCGAAAAACCAAAAAACCAAAAAAATGATGAAAAAAATAACTACTTTTGGCACCGAGCCGATGGGTCACAAAATTGCACATTCAACGTTGTCCCGTTACAACGTCAGCATTGTTTTCCCATTTTTCCGTTTTTTTTTTGGGAATGAAAATGTGAGTGAAAAAAAAATAGTCTTTTGTTCATGACTGTCGGGTGTTACACGATTTCATAGATTATGCAAAAATACAGCGGATGCACCGACGTTGGGGGTGGGGGAAACGGAGAACTCTATTATTTTCGTTTGTTATTAGCACGGGTGGATTCGGGTGCCAAAGTGGTTGAACTCGTCGACTCATTGAAACCCCAGTTTTCGACGGTATCCAACGTGCCAGATACTCACAAATACCCATCCACGTCTCCGTGTGTGTATGCGTGGGTGGGGAGGTAGCACCATCAGCAAAACGACGACACGAGCGACCCAAACTACACATACATGCTACATACATATACATATATACATATATATAAATTCACCCTCAAAAAGCTCGTCGAACGTTTCAAACAAAACGTAGTAATTTCCAAAAAGCTGTTTGACGAGCACTCGATGTCTGGTTTAGCTTTTTTCAACTCTCTTTTGCTACGCGTCGTGTCCCCCATCCCCTCTTTACCCCCTTCATCCTGTTTTTTTTTTTCGAACCCTCGTGGGCTGCCAAACAGTATGTCTGTCGATGGCCCAGCACAGCAGAAACGAACGCAATTTACCACCGGACACACGTGCACTCGATACTGTGTCAAACCCCGCGGTTTTGTACCTTCTGCCCAATCTACCCTCCCCCCTCTTGCACCCTGCGACGATCCCTTTGGTGGATCCCTCGGTCTCACTCGGACTCACGTGGTATCAACGACCTCGATGGCCCTGATAACACTCGTAGTCATTATGTTACAAGATATATATATATATATATATATATAGGTATGTATATGTGGATAGATGTATATGTGCATGCATCATTCCTCGTTCAGGCCCTCTCGTGACCAATTCGTGACTCGAATTTGGACGAAAAATAAAAAACAAATGAAAAAAAAATTAAAAAAATATATTTTTCAAAAAAACGAGTAGCAAAAAAAAAAGCGATTGGGGTTCGTGTCTGATTGTGTAATTCGGCTAGTTGACTCGAGTAGGAAGCATCGTCGTTGGGAACACTTCGATGGGCGAGGAAAAAAAAAATGCGAGTGACGACCACAAGTAAAAACAAATAACATAATTAAATTTAAATTGTATAAACAAATTTATATAATTTGAATGAAGTCTTTGAATTCATATAAATCTATAATAATATATATATATACATATATATGTATAAATTATATATGGGCTAGTTTATGTATAAACTATGCCCAAACTATTTATATATATATATATACATGTTTGTCATTACTGTTTTGAAATCTGTTTGCCATCAACGTTTGATCAAATCTTTGTCACGACGAATTTGCTTTGTGAACACGTTATTTCGACGATTAGCGTGTTATCTCGCGATTTTCGTGGAAATTCGAAATGATTTTCCAAGCTCGATTCCAATGTTCATGCCAATACGTACACTCGACGAAAATCTATGGTGTGTATCGTCACAATGCACGGATTAAATTTTCCGCGTTTCAATGGAAACGAATGATTATATGGAAATATGATTATTATTGTCGTGTGGAAATTGAGCTCGTCGAAATTTCAATTCGATTTTGCACATTGCTCGAATGTCAATGGGTTCGTGGATTCACGTTTGTGTCGACTGTATCTCGATGAGCCAATTGATGAAAAATAAAATAAAAAAATGAAAAATAAAAAAATTCCACTTGGATGGGCCACGAAGTGCAACGTTTAACGAACACGACAACCGATCTCGTAAATTAGATGTGACCACTTAAATCCAAAGATAAACCGCGTCCACGCGACCACCGCATCTCGGACCTCTCTCAAACTGGGCATGAAAAAAAAATTTATCTTTGAAAGCAAAAAAATAAATTTAAAAAAAAACGAATGGAACGTTGCGTTAAACGTCGGCATCGTATACACAAGTGTTGCATGGCCGAAGCTGATACGCTGAGTCAGCTTTTTTCGAGAGAAAATCTCGAAGACGGATATTGTGGAGAAGTCTTTTTTCGTGATGCATTCACGAACCGAGATCTCACAGTCTTTTATAATTCAAAAATTCTGACAAACAAATATACAATCCACAATGGAAAGAAAAAAATCATAATCACGTTCTATAATTAAATTTTCAAAACCTACATATATATAAGACCCCAAAAAAAAAATGTACACTCGAACGAGAAGAAAAACTTTACGAAAGCAACCCAAAAAAAAATAAAATAAAATAAATAAAAAAGAATCCGAAGAAAAATGACGCGAGATCGAAAAAGAAAAATCCAAAAGAAAAATCCAAAAAAAAAGAAAAACGTTCATCGAGGAAATAAATATCGTCGGGTTGGCACGTAATGTCCGGTGGACGGAAAAGTCTTGGGAAAGGCGGCGTCGGGGGGAGTCGGGGGGGAGACGGAGGGGGACAGAATTTACGGACGTGGGTCCTGGACCGAATGTCGGACGAATCGGGACGCTGGTAAAGTCCGTTGCGAGTCAGCGTTACACGTACGTACGTATTTGAGAGAGTGGGGGGGAGGGGGGCGATGAGAATAAGAGAGGTGGGGGGGGAGGGGGGTTAGTATACGTATGCGGAGCATGAAACCGGACAAAAAGAGGATGAGGAAGTTCGGTCCAGCTTCGTGCAGTCGGTCGTTGCGCGGGAGCTGCAGTTCCGTGAGGTTTTACTTGTATACCTGTGTGTGTGTGTGTGTGTGTGTGTGTGTAGAGGAAAGGAAAGGGAATCGGGATAAGCAGTGCACGTCGTGCGGCAAGTGGCAGAAGGGACTCTGCTCCGGAGGAGGGAGCGAGGGGGTAACACAAGAAGAGCAAGATCTATGTTATTTGACGTAATGATGCCTTTGGAATGCGAGACAGAAAAGGGCCGGTGGGGAGAGATATTGTATAAGGGGCGAGGAGGAGGGGCGGCACCCGATCTTCGAGAATACCTACTTGCGAAGATTTTTACCTGGTGCAAGGTGGCTTTTTTCGTGTGCGACTGCTTGGCAAGGGATGGAACTGGTGTGATGAAAGAGAGAGAGAGAGAAAAAGAGAGAGAGAAAGAGAGAGAGGGGGAGGGAGGTGAAGAGAAATGAAAAAGAGTAAAAGAATTAAATCACGAGAGGTTAACAAAAAAATATATGGAAAACGAAGAAAAAACATTTCGACTTTTTTTCCATTGACATTATTATCTTATTTTTTTTTTCTTTTCTGTTTTTTCTTCTGATTCTTCGGCTCGTCTGTTGAGATCGTCGACCGTCGAATTTTCGGGACTGGGACACGACGTGCTGAATCGAGAAAAGTGTGAAGAATTTTTGTTTTTTTTAATTTTTCAAAACTTGTTGTTTATTTTTTTTTTTTTGTTTCGTTCCAATCCAAGATGGCGAGACGAGGATTTGCCGAAAATTACAAAGAGATGGTTTTCTGGCAACGGGAAAAATTTCTCAATCCCAGACGAGTGCCACTTCCGCACACGGAAATCGTTTCATCCGGTACAAAATCGAGAGGTGGGCAAAAAAGAAACAGATAAAAGAAAAACGAGAAAAAAAGAAAACACCAACAGAAGAGGAGAATAATCGAGGATGATGGGTATATATATATATGTATATATGTATGATGGGCCCCGTTAGACGAGTGAGATAAACGGAGAATGCCGCGCGACAATTCAACTAAGCGAGTGAACATGTGACACACACACACACACACACACACACACACACACAGACGCTTACTCGCCGCGGATGGTCCACACGCTGCTGGTGCACTGGCTCCCATGCTGCAGCTATTGCGAACCCGATAAAAATAACCGACGTAACCAAATTACCCGGCAGCCCATGCTCTTCTCTTTCGTTGTCTCTCTTTCTCGCTCTCTCTCTCTCTCTCTCTCTCTCTCTCTCTCTCTCTCTCTCTCTCTCTCTCTCTCTCTCTCTCTCTCTCTCTCTCTCTCTCTCTCGCGTCCTTTGCGCCCGGCCACGAGCCTCCGATGGCTCGAACGAACGTGACCCGGGCGTTCTCCATTTTCCGATAAACGCCGGAGAATCTTGAACGCAACGCCAGCGAGGCCATCGCCATCTCTAAAAAAATCTCCGAGCTCTTCGGGATTGCGTGACCGAAATCATCGGAGGAACTATCAATATTTTAAAAAAATCAGAACCCGCAATGATCGTGCGTTGAATTTTTGCGAGAAAACAGTTGAAACTAGAACTGAACGCTTGAAACAATTGAAAATACATATGAACATTCGAAACAACTGGAAAATGGAAATGAACACTCGAAACAATTGAAACTTAAGGTGAACACTTGAAACAATTGAAACTAAAATTAAAAACTTGAAACAGTTGAAGCTGAACACTCAAAATTGAAACAATTGAAACTGATATACTTGGAAATTGAAACAATAAAAAAATCCGACGGATTTTTTCATGTTTCGTTTCGTTTCGAGTAAAAAAAAAAAAAGAATAAAACGAGGACGATGAAAGAAAATTGTTTGTCGGTTGTGATCGCGAGATCAATCAAATTCATGGGGTCGTTTATTTTCGCGAGACGTGGTAAAAAAAAAAATATTGCGCGATACCGAACGAGGGAACGGAAAATGTGGGTCCCTCAAAAAGCTTCCGTAGCGTCGATGGGTCACGCGCGCGGCCGGTGCGTGCGTCCGAACGCTTTATTGGCTGACCCCGTCGGCCACCGAGGAAAATTGAAGACACGCACACACGGCCACAATGCGAAGTGAAAAAAAAAAAAAAATACAACAAAAACAAGAAAAACAAACCGTGACAGGATTTGTTTCTTGGTAGGACAATTATTTTTTTTTTATCGCTTAGCACGTGCCTGGCTCGGATTTTACATGACACCCAAAAAAAAAAAATTATATATATATATGTATATACGTTTTTCCATGTTCTATTCGTGTTTACGCGAAACACTCGCAGTCTTCGACCCAGAGGGAAGGGAGAAGGGAGAAGGAGATGAAAACTACGTTGTTTTTTTTATTTTCGTGTTTATTATTCCATGTGGGGCGTGAACCACATTTTGACCACGAACTCAAGCTGCAACAACGTAGCAAGTAGCATCGGGTACCGGGATTGGAAATCCGAAATCAGTATAGTCTGTGTGTGTGTGTATGTGTTTACATACGTGACGACAATGTGCAATGCAAACACAAACCGCCCTCCCGTCGATCGGGTGGAAATCTTCGTGCGGGTGACGTCAATTTCCATGTGGAACGTCGCAACTCTGTCTCCCCACGTCACTGACATTGTTGTTGCTGCTGCTGCTGCAAGCTCCTGCTGATGCACCGACAAACGTATATGCAAAGTGCAGTCAGTCAGTGGCCCTCCCGTTGGTTTGCTCGAACAAACCAACCGGCAAAGGAGACGAGACAGTGGCTCCGGAGAGTTGGCACGACACAGTCCGAGGACTCGAGTCAGTGGCTTGTGCACCGAGAACCGATGCAGCAGCCGGTGTGCCACCCAACCCCACCCACCCGCACAATCAACAACGTTATCCCACGACAATATAATTCGTCCACAAATCTATCATCAAACTATTGTTATTTATTTTATTATTAGACTCGATTGATTTACAGTTGAACGATTGTTATTTATTTTATTGTTGAACACGATTGATTCATTGTTAAACGAATTATTATTTACTTTATTATTAAAGAAATTTTATGTTATTGTTATTATGATATTCTATCATTGAACAATTGGTCATTTGTATATATATATATATATATATATATATATATATATATATTTTTGTTTCAAGTATTTCGTGTGATTTTTTATTTTGATTTCGATTATCAATCAAAGTGTAAATATTAAAATAAATTAAAAATAAAATAAAGCAATTGATTCATTTATCAATAGGTTAATGGGATATCGATGGAAAAATCCATTGGATCGGTGTTAAGCGATGACAACAGGTCGCGAAGAAAAGCGAATAAAAGTACATCGATTCACGATGAGAAAAATAAAAATCCAAAAAAGAAAAAAAAAGATCAATGAAACAACAATAACGATGATAATGACAATTCAGAAAAGTAGCATTGGTAGACAATATTGAATGTTGGTTGGACCGAGATCCCGAAGAGTGGGCGAGATGCTGCTGGGAGGAAATAAATGAAAAACATAATAAAAATAATAATAATAATAATAAAAAGAAAAAAAAAAGGTATATCTATATAAAAGTGTCTACTCGAGGAACTCCAATCTGTCTGGTTTCTCGCGGCAAAGGCGATTACCCTTTGTGACCAACCTTTCCCGGTATCGTGATCCTCTATTATTATATATAGACACATATATATATGTATATATGTATATATGTATTGGAGATAGATATTAAAGTATACGAAAAGCTCCTCTGAACTCTTCCACCAACGCTTTCGAACGCTCAAGCCATTTACAATCGTTATTATTATCATTATGACTATTATTATGATTGTTATCCTGATTGATTTTTATCACTAAACGATACGATTATTGTATTAAATTTTGTACTCTTGCTTGGTTATATCATCTTTTTTTTATATTGATTTCAGGATTAAATGAGCTCGAACGTGAATACGCGAAAAAATGTATTATCGACACTGCAAGCACGTTGCAAATTTTTTAACTAAAAAAAAAAAAACTACAATTATCGTATAACAAAATTTGTGGTTCAAAATTTTATATTTGTGGAAAACTATTGTTCGCACTATGATTCTCATTTACATCATTAAAATTATTTATATTTATTGTATTCATTTTTTTTTTCGTTTATACTTTTTTAGTCTTGTAAAAAAACTTTCAAAAATTTGTGCAAATAAAACTCGATTTCATTGATGAACATTTATTTCTCTTCTCTCCAGTCATAATCATCGTCCTGTCATAGAAATATCTTTTTCTTCTCTCCCTCAACAAAATTTTCAAAAAAAAAAAAAAAAAGAAAAAAAACACTTTTCCATGAATTTTTTATTTAGAAGAAAAACCATTTTTCCTGAATGTCTGGATGCCAAGATATTCGCGTATTATTCAAGACCAGACAAGAATGTGCTTGACGTACGAAACGTTTTTTTTTTTTTTTTTTTTTCACAGTGGCAGCGAACCCCAATCGTGAATATCCCCGTCGAGAGGAGCAGCCGACCCGAATTTTCCATTCCTTCGAATTTTCCACGTTGTGTTGGGATACGCGTCGGCTCGTCGGATCGTCGAGCGTTCAACCGTGTCGGACAACGAGCCCTCCTCTCCTCCTTCGTCAAATCCTCCGTCGTCGCTCATAAAGTCACGGGGCCTCGAACATCTCGGAGAACGCGTTCGTGCGAATCGACCCATCGATAAACATTTACCATTGATATGGAAATCTCAATGAGAGGTTACCACCGCCGCCGCCGCCGTTGTTCGGCGTCACTTGACAGCCGAACGACGACCTCCTGAACCCAAATGACCCGTTCACTCCCTCTCAACTTGCTCACCAAACCGTGTCAGATCTTACAACTATATACACATACATATTGTACATTCAGATGCATCAATATGTATTCAGTGTAAAGAAAAGGCCTTTAGATAATTGAAAAAAAAATACAAAAACAAATCAAAAGCGACGAAACATTATTTTCATTCGTGAAAACAAAGATTCATTTTTTTTCCAAAAACTCTGATGGCTGCAGAATGGAAATTCAAAATTTACTAAAATTATTATATCTTTTTTTCGATCTTTGAGACGCTTGAAAAATTCGACAGTCAAACGTGAAATATTTTAGGCTGACTCAAAAGGATTACAAAAATTGTGAAAACAAAAAAAAAAAAGATTTTTATATAATCAATAAAATGATTTTCATATGATAAAACATTTTTATATATTCGAGTAATCGTTTTTTAACGTCTTAAAAGTCAGATCGATATATTACATTTGTTTTTCGAATCTGTTACCACGACGAGACAAATTGCAAAAAAAAAAAAAACCGACTAGTTGGTGGACAATGATAGACCGTGCAATCGCGTCACCCGGTAGATTCGCAAAAGAGTCGTTGATATTGTTCGCAAATTGCATTGTAAAACAGTTACGTAACCGTGATAAAATTGCATCGCCGGTGGTTGAGCCTTAATTCAATCGATGGGGGGAGGGTTGCCAATGGGCCAATGGGCACTCGTCGGTTTTATACGATTCGAGAGAACCGTTGGAACCGAAAGACCCAAGCGAGAGAAAACAATTACGCCGACAGTGAATCCCCCATCCCCACAGACGACAATCCACACCGTGTAAGTACGAATGTACGAGTGTGTGTAAGTGTGTGTAAGTGTGTGTGTGTGTGTGTGTAGACGTAGACGGGTCCCCGGACGCTGCCTCAATTACGGCTTTCGCCCTCTCGACTTATTAGATTAGACAGGTGGCCGGACTCGTCCGGCTAGGTCGTCGCGAACGATAAGAAAGAAAAAATAAAAAACCAACCGAAAGTCGAATAAACGAAAAAAAAAAAAACAGAACTAAAGTTTTTGGACGGAAGATCCAATAAGAACAATTTTTTTTTTCAAGAACCAAAATGGAATAATTAGAACGAAGAGGATCATCCTGATTCTTCACACCTGACATAAAAATGAAACTCTTTGATTCAGAGGGTCGGTAATGCAGGGATCTTACGACTCGAATGAAAAAGTTATGAAATCTCGACTGGACCAAAGGAAAAAAAGTTAATGATCCGATCAAACGTCAAATCGCTGGAATTAGGATTATAATGTCCATCAAAATCGCGTTTTCGATGAAAAAAAAATCACATTTCATTCGATCCAAGCACATCGTCAATCGATTCAATATTTTCGGGGACAGTAAAAAAAAATCATAAACGTCGGATAAACAATAATTGCTAAAAATTACACGAAATTCGAAAATTTTCACCCGATATAATCAAACCTCACATTCCAATATTCCAAAAAAACGATCTCGGCAACCACGAAAAAAAAAACAAACAAACAAACAAACAAACAAACAAACAAAAAAATCCCAATTTCGTAAAAATTAAAAAATTAAATACGTCGACACAGTTATCGGCCGCCTAACGGTGTTACGGCAATCTCCCCCTCCCCCGCCCTCCTTTCAACCTCCGACGAAGCTGGGCCATCGGACTCGAGTACAATGTGTAACCACCGGAGCCCCCCCCCCCCCCCACAAATACACTTAATATGCATGAGTCTGGTGGGCTACGTACTCGAATTAGGTTTCCACGGGTTTCCCCGAGCGAGGACCGTGAGACCCAGTGAGAGACTGAGAGACTTCTCTCCTGGCGCTGCCAGCTCGTTGCCCGTGTGCTCAATGTACGTTCGGCCGACGGGTCTCTATCTCCTACAGGCTAGTGGATAAACCCGCGCCACGAGCGCCACTTGAAAATCCACTTGTCCTACACCGAACTACCGTCACGCGGGCCATGTCTCTCTCTCTCTCTCTCTCTCTGCACTATCCTCGACAGCGAGAGATGCTTTCTCTGCCGTTGCTTTCGGGGGTTATGCCACGACTTTATCCCGGGCTCTGATATCCACGTTGCATCCCCCCCCCGTCCCCTCCCCTCCCCCCACACGTAGCTCACTGGGTTATCACAAGCCCTCGGCTTCGTTGTTGCCTCTTGTTACTTTTCGCATCGTCGCACGTGTTTGCGAATTTCATCGTAATTCCGCGAGATATCGTGTCCGATTTTAACTCTCGTGGACCACGCCGTCACGACTTTACAACGAAGTTGTTAATATGTTTCATTTTGTTTTTTTTTTAATTTTTTTATTTGTACTTTCATTTTTATTTTTATAGTGAAATCTTCGAAACTCTATTTATGTTTCATTGTAAATATATTTTATTTTATTTTACTAAGGTCTTATTATTATTTTTATTTCATTTTAGAATCTTAAACAAAATTACGTAAAAAAAAAAACAACATAATCATCGTTCTAATAATTGTGATAATAAAAATGAAAAAAATAAATAAATTAACGTGACTATGTAGATAACGCACAGATGGTGCTCGAAAAGTGCGAAGGATCACTTATACTTTGCACGCACCGTCGACGTTTTATCGTGGTTTACGTAGGTACACCGACATAGGTATACACACCACGTAAACTGTGCTCGTGTGCAGGTGTGTATACAGTCCATATATAAATATATCTATATGTATATATAGACTCACACATACGTATAAAATGTATACATGTATACGTGGTACCTATCGCGCTCATTTTCCTCTCCGTTCGAGCCACTTTTACCACATTTTTCCGGACTTTTCGCTCCGAGCGAGTTTCCTTATACCCTTCCCCCCTCCCCCCCGCGGCCCGCCCTCGATTCAGGTCGCGCACGCGCCGTCCCTCTCTCTCTCTCTCTCTCTCTCTCTCTCTCTTTCTTTCTGTCGGTTTGACGGCAAAAAGATTCACAGACGGAAGCAAAATGTGGACGAGTGAATGAGATGGCAAAGAGGGTGAGAAAAATAAAAAAAATGAAATAAATAAAAATAAAAATAAAAATGTGTAGCACACGAAACGGTTGCCCGTCTTCCATCATTCAGCGTGCTCCTCGCTTTTGTCGTTATCACGTTTTTTTTTCTTCCCCTCTCTCTCTCTCTCTCGCTCTCGCTTTCTGTTTTTTTTTTTTTTCGAAAATACACCTTTCTCGCTTTTTTCGCGCAAGATTCCTCGTCGCGTCTTTCGCGCTCTGTGCACGCTCGAGCGCTCACCCCCGCGTAAATATTTATACCCCGAGCGAGATGATAGCGACTCGCCCGAGAGGACAGAATCCGTTGCAACATCCTTCCCCTTCTCTTTCTCTCTCTCTCTCTGTCTCGCTCTGTCTCTCACTGCGCCTCTCGGCCCACACACACACACACACACATACACGACAAACTCGCCGAGACGTCGCGCAGCGACACGAGAGCAACCCCTTTGCGAATGGAATTCGCGGTGTACGTCGACTTCGAAGTCGTGTCGTGTCCTGGTGGTAGTGGTAGTGCTGCTGATGCGCTCGAGGCGCAACGAAAAAAAGATTCTCGATGCTTAACGGTGAGATATTTTTCACGAATAAACGCGATAATAAAAATAAAAAACAAAAAAAATAGAAAGAAAAAGGTTCCGTCACGGTTTATCGATGTATAAGCGTGTGAAAATAAATTTTACGCGAGTAACAAACATTTTATATCGAGCTTCAAAAAAATTTGCACAACATAGTCCTAGTCTATCTGTGTGTGAGAGTGTTTTTGACTTTTATTTTTATTTTTTTTATTTTTGTGATATTTTATTGAGTCGAGTAGGAATTTTTCCAAGCCTGTAAATATAAAGAATATTATTTTTTTTACGGTTTAGATGCAGCTACGATTTTTTTAGTTTTTTTTAGTATGTTTTTTATTTTTCTAAAATTATTTTCAAAAAATTCGATTCTCGGATATTTTCGTCTTGTTCTCGAGGTTATAACGTTGAATAAATTCTCGTGGACCAGACACACTATTGATCTGATATTCCATTATACAAACGACCGACCAAAACAGGGGTAATACGACGCCACTGATGCATGTGTAGTGTACATGTGAGTGTGTGTGTGTGTGTGTGTGTGTGTGTTTGTTGGCTCCCTACCGACCCGTTCGGGTTATCGAACTCAAATGTGAATTCCGATATTTCGCGGATGATACGAGCGAAACAACATGACAATTTTATGACGCAAAATCGACAAACTTTCTCGAATTTTCCATCTCCAACTTCGACCTTCGAATACATGTTTTTCATCATTTTTATTGTACCAAATATATATCTTTCGAAAGGATTCTTTTATTGAAATGTTAAAACCGAGCAAATTTTAGAAATGCAATAAAAATAGAATTTTTAAATGAAGAAATCTATATTGCAAAATGTTTTGAATTCAAATTTTTATTCTAAAATATCAAAAATATATATATAATAAATATATATATATATATATATAAATATATATATTTTTATATAGCTACACGTCTATAACTAGAGACATATATATTTATGAGTCCTCCTCTACTTCCCAAAAATAAAAGAGACAAAATTCGTGGAAAAATAGGAAAGAGTAAAAGTTTTGTCGGGTGGTCGGGATATTCGAGAAGCGTCTACCGTTGATCTCGGGCGCCGTTTGATGGAAACGGATTACGGTGGACCCCGGGATGCTGGCGGAGAAACAACTTGGCCCATTCTCGCTTCTCCCCTCCCTTCGCTCATCCCCTCCCGGTCAATCCTAAATATATATATACATATATACATATATATATATATATATCTGCAACTCGAAAAAAAATGTTACGAGCGCGCCACAGCGATTACGGACGAACGCGAAATATCCGAGCGACGCCGGTATAGTCGCGAATGGAACCCAAATAAACTTCCGCCGGAAACTACAGTGGGGTCCGGGACCCCATACCCGCGACTCGGTTCATTATGCAACCCAAACCCTACTCTAACGTCCAATCACAATTACCATCGATTCGTTTCCATATCCGATAACGTTGCAACGTCAATTTACATGATTTTCAATAAAAATTCACTCGTCCTCGTCGGCCTAATTATTTTTCACAAACGTTGAAATGTATTTCACGAGTTTATTTATTTTTTTTTTTTTTTGTCAATATTATTGTAAGAACAAATAATGATTTCAGGTTTTGAGAACTCTTTTTAGAAAATTATAATAGTAATAATAACAATAATAATAATAATAATTACTATTATTATTATTGTTATTAATATTTTTTTAATGAACGTTGAATCTGTTACCATTGCTTTCTGTACTTAATATTATAATTTAGTGATTATCATCGAATAGTAATAAAAACAATTATTATTATTGTTTTTGACATTATTATTCAAAAGAAGCAAATATATATATTCGTGGAACAATCAACAGACCCTCGTTCGTAAAAACAAGAAACCATTTTCACAATGACGTTTCATAGTCATTCGATGACAAATCAAAAATTTCATCGAGGAGAAATATAAAAAAAAAATTCGAACCCATCGCTGACCACATTTCTTCACGTCTAGACAACATTCCATTAGAAAACAAATATGCCAATTCATTATCAAACTTCCACCCCTCCTGAAAAAATAATTAGAAAAAAAAAAAAACAAATAATAATTATCAAAAATTTAATTTTCAAACTCACCGGTCAAACTTCGTTGTCTTTCCCAAACCAGAAAATTCAATCTCGTTCGAAAGCCAGATCCATCGACGTCGTTTTCCTTCGATCACGCCGAAAAATCCTCAAAATCAACAAAATTGCACTTTCCAAAACTTTTTTTCAAACTAAAAAAAACAATCAAACTCAAATCAAACTCCAAAAACAAGAAAAACGCGATTTTTTTCTCCTCTCTTCTTTTTCAATTTTTCGTTAATTTCTTTCTTTTTTTTTTCTCACGAAACACAAAATGATAAACCGATTCACTGATAAACGTAGCACTCAAATCATCGATCCGTCGATTATTGTATTTGTTTCCAACACCGAGTCACGAACGATAACTGAAATAAAAAACAAGGAAAGAATAACAAAAAAAAAACCAAAACGAAATATCGCGAAAAACGATTGATCGATCGATGAAAAGTCGATCGCGAGTCGCCGCGATTTGGCGTCTCAGTCGCGAAACAAAAAAAAAAAAACAAACGAAGCACGCGATCTTACTCGCGAAGCGTCGGAGGGGGGGGAGGGGGGCGAAAAAAATGGCAGTCGAAATAATCGTTTGCTGGGAATTTTCACGACGTCAACTTTTGTCAAGACGATTAGATCACGCCAGGCCTTTCGCATCAATCAATCCTCGATTACGAGATTTATCAAACATATATATACATGTATATTGTGTGGATAACATATAAGTGTGTGATTGTGGTTATGTATATATGAAAACGAGATGAAATTCGAAAAATGACACGGAACAGAGCAGTCTCCCGCTCGAGGCCCTGCCGGGTACTGGAGCTTCTCTCTGGGCTATCGAACGTACCTCCGACCGTCGGCCAATCAGGTGCGTGCCGCGTTCGAGGCGGCCAATCCCCCGCCAACTCCGTCCCAACGGCGTGGAACATCGTGGGCTCGATTAATTTGAAATATTGAAAACAACAAAAAAAAAAACGAAAACGAAAACGAAAACAATGTTGAAACGAAAAATGGATTTTTGTTGTTGTGATGAATATAAACATTATTGCGTGAATCGATGATGAACGATACAGCTGGATACGAAATTCCGGGCAACGTCTAACCAACGGCGTAGAGAATCGTGGGCTCGATTGATTTGAAATGAATAAAAAAATAATTAAAAAATACAACAAAACTTTAGACACATATTCTATTTATTTTGTTATAATTATGAACATAATTGCGTGGATCAATGATGAATAATAAAAACGGCAGAACGTTGACCAATTTTCTATTGGTTACCATTACAAAATCCATTTCGAGACTTCCGGTCTTCGAATTATTATTTATGTGGAAATTAATGAAACAAATGATATTTAAAAACCCAAATAGGTTGTGAATTGAGGTTATTTCATTGTTATTCATGAACATCGCGAACGAAATGAAGTAAATTACGTTTGAAGAGTCAAATGGGTTGTGAATTGAGGTTATCTCATTATCGAGATAGCAGAATGGAGTTTGGGAAGACAGATTTGTCACGTGAATCGTTTTTCTTTCGTGTTTGTCAAGTCTGAAACGTTGATCGACACATTGTCGAAGCAATCGAGATGCTCGATCGTATTAATACGCTTAATTTATGCACGAGACCATCGGGGGAGGGGGGGGCACCCCTCGAAGCCCACACAGTGCGTTGAAACCTCATCGAGAGCTTCGAATAGCCACTCCGGCCAATGGCCCATAAGCGTACGGTGTCCTCATAATCCACTGATCAAGGAGTAACACAAAGGGACGCGCATACTCGATGGACCGGATTAATCAGAGCCCCCCCCCCTCCTCCCCTCCCCCCACGCTTCCATGACAGACCTAATCGCTTCGACAATTGTATTATGAAACTGCACTTTGCACATTATCACGTCGATTTCGTTGAGCTATGGAAATTACGCATTAACAATCCATCACTGTTATCATTCCAAAATTCCAACGAGAATTAATTGTTATAAAAATGAATTTCGAAAAAAAATATTCACACTTTTGAATTACATAATCACATTCACAAGATAGTTAAACTATATCCTTGAATTTTTCCTAATCAATTGGCGTAAATATTAATCATTGGATAAAACATTAAAATTCAAAATAAGGTAATTGGATGACGACACGAATGAAAATTATTTCCATCCTGAAAGACGAAAACCGTCAATGTACAATTATCCAAATGAAAATGTTGAAAGAAAAAAAAAATTCTGAATTAAAAGATCATAAGTTTGTTTTTTCTTTTTCATATGCAAAAATTTCATTTAAATTCCAACGTTACTGGAGGTCTGCTGTATCGATTCTTTTTCCACGTCTGTAAAATCGCCCATTGCGATACGCACAAGTGTGTGTGTGTGTGTGAGAGAGAGAGTCTGCAGTAGTGTGGTATAAAAGCCAGAAGCTACTGGAAAGAACGAGTGAAGGTAAAAGGGTGATCCCGAGCTAAGGTAATTAACGAACGGGTCAGTTACTTTTACTCCCATTCGTTCCACCCACATCTCCCAAGAACCTCGAGGATCCGATTTTTTTTCTCTTATTTTTTTTTTTCGATTCTTTTTCCACTTTTTCCACTTTTTATCCCCTTTCCCCATCCCCCCCCCCCTCTTCTCGCTTTTTCCTATCCCGCTCGTATTCTGGACCGAGCGGCCTTTGCCACACACCATCACCGCCGCACTTTTACTACGGGCCAAAAGCTCCTCGCCCACTTCGCTCGTGCTCGGAAAAAGATCCATTTCAATTATACCCACCGATGTGCCACGATGGATAATCAACGTAACGGACGCGCAGGAAAGTCCTTCTAAGAATCGTGACCGGATTTTTTTTTTTGTCATTATGAGCGAACGAATAACTCGATAAAAAAAAAATTGGAAAAAAAAGAGCGTCATCGTTGATACAATAAAATTATTATGTGAGAGCCAAAAATGTCGATTATCGGCCAAATTTGAACTTCTGAATTTTCGTTCTTTCCAGAATTTTTAGAATCCAATTTAGAATTCTGTATAAAAACTGATAAAACTCAAAAAAATGTGAAAAAATTCGAAAAATAATAATAATAAGATAAGAATTAAGTTGAATATATAATAATAATCAATATTATTATTACGGTTATAATAATAATAATTACATAAGAAAAATTAGTTATGAATAATAACGTTGATAATCATTATTATTTATTTATTTATTCATTTATTTAGAACAATATTTATGACAATAATATATAAATATATATTCCGATGAATAATATTAGAAAATTAAACGGAACATTGGCAATTGGCGAACGACGGAAGGGCTCCTCTCCTCTCCTCCTCTCCTCCTCACCTCCTCCTCACCTCCTCCTTCTTCTCTTCGTGTTCGAGTGAGTCAATGAACGGGTGTACACGTCGCGCACGCGCGTTTCAAACCCAACGCGCGAGACCGGATTCCATCGTCGGCGGTGCGCGGCGGCGGTGTCGCCCATTCCCACGTTGTTTACTCGTTTCCGGCGGCGACGCCGAACAATTCCGCGGACGATCGCGCAAAATTTCGCAACGGAGTTCCGCCGAACGCGAATTACGTTTGATTTTCAAATGCCACACGATCATCAACTCGTTACCAGTTTTCAAATGCGTAACGAAAGGTTCAAGAACGTCCCAAACCCTCGAAGAGTCCACTAATGTGTGCACCAAGCAAATGTAATGATTTTTTTTTTCAATTTTCATTTTTTATTGTTAAAAAAATTTTCTCATAATTTTCCGAACTTTTTTTTTACACCGAAGCTCCTCGAATTAATTTGAAAATAAAATAAAAGTAAATAGTCATCATTGCACATTTGAATAAACAAGAAAATTTTTCCTTAACGATATTAAAAATAAATAAATAAAAATAATAAAAATTTAACATTTGTCTGTTTTTGATATTTTTTTCTGTGCGAGTCGATGCAAGTAAATATTCATTAATGAACGTACTTTGGCGAAGCTGTTGGTACGAAAAACTGGGATGCTCGAAGAGGAGGAGGATCGGGAGGGGGGGGGGAATAGTGGCATTCGCTTCTCTCGGTGAGGGGAAAAAGCAATATTGATCTTATGCTAATTTGGCCACTGAGTTATGAAGGCTTCGTGCCGAATAGGATAATTTATTCTGTTGTTAATGCCAACGGCCTGGCTCTGTCGCAGACACATATACATATATATATATCAGGGTGTGTTAAAAAAAAAGACAAAGTTTTTCAATTCTCCTGGCACTTACCACATCCGAAGTATCTGCGATCGGAAGACATCTGTCAAAATTTCAGCCCAATCAAACTATACTCAGAGGTTCCGCTAAAATAAAAAAAAATGAAAAAGAAAAAGAAGAATAAAAAGTGATAATCGTAAATTTGATTTTTAATTAATATTCGACCCTACGATGCTGAAGACGAAGCTAATTGACATATCGACGATCGAAAATTAAATAATTATCAAAATAATTATCATCGTCAACAAAAATTCTCGAATAATTGAATAATCAACAATCGTGAAAAATATTTCCATCATTGGAAATATTCCGACAACTTTGGTTGTCTCTCCCATCGATAAAAATTTCCCACATAAAAAATTTCCAAACTTTCAAGTCAAGAATCATAAAAAAAAAATAATTATGAAAAAAAAAACATTATAGAATAAAGAATACTAATGAAAAAAAAAATCTACCATAAAAGACAAAGAACGAAAACAAAAAAACAAATGTTCAGGTCAAATGTAGACAAGAATTGAATGCAAGATAATTGCAATTGGAAGACAAAGACGTTTAAGGGTGGAGGGGGTTGGGTTGGGGTTATCTCGTAGTCCTGATGAGTCGGTACGCCGGATGTAGAGGTAACGAAAGCCCATGGTGACCCAAGGATTTGTAGTACAAATACGACATGTGGACGTAGGCAACCGTTCGAACGCTTTGTCGGATGAACGACTGGGGACGATGGCAACCGAGGTTTCGAAAACGTACAACGGTCAGCCAACGTTCAACGTATGTACACACACACATATATATATATACAAATGTACGTGAACGTGAAGCAAGAGAGAGAGAGAGACGACGAATCAACTGGCACGTAACCCACGACGTATAGATCTCTTCGTTACAAGTGCACAACTACCAAACTGCATTAACCAAGTCCCGTTAAACGAGTGTGCGTTGTCGGGACCGGAGTTTCGTCGCCCATTGCGACAGTCCGACCGAATATCTGTTTCTACTACTGAAACGGACCCCACCTCGCGTTGCCGCACCATCAGCGCTCTCTTACCCCCACTCCGATGCATATCGCATCGACCGTCCCATCGCCATCACGCTCAAGGAGTCAAAAATCAGAACCGACCAAAATTCAGAACGTTCAATATTCCGAACTTCCGGAATTTCGAACGCCCACCGAGTCACTCGGTTTCCCACATTGACCCGACTTTCGAGCCCTCCCACGCGTGAACCATCGATGTTGGATACATGTCGCCGGGAACTTTTTTGTAGGAAATTCAATTCTCTACAACATTGTTTATATAAACTTTTGGTCTAAATAGCGTTGTTTAGCGAGCGTTCGCACGGGAAGACAAAAATCCATTGAATTTCTTTTTTTTATTGTTTCGATCGTTTTATTGCAACGATTCAAAGGGTTAACACTGAGCTTTCCGAATTTTCGGACGATCTGAATTTCGATCGCCCATCCCAGTTCGAGAACTCGTCCGTTCCCCAACAGAAATAATTAAATCATCATTAATAATAAAATCAGTTGCTCACAGAATAAATTGTTGTTCATGTTGAAAAAAAAAAAAATTCACGTTCCACGGACGTTTCAAATAATTCCATGAAAATCTACGGTCCTCATTCGTGGCCGAGAAGCATCGACGCGGACTATTCATTATGATTTCCCAACAGATCTGCACTTCAAAAAAAAAAAGACAGAAAAGAAAAAAAAATGGAAAAAAAAATCATTTACTACTGTCATGTGTTGCTGTAATTAAGCACGGTCTGTATTATAGCTCGGGCGTAATTGCGAGTGCCGCGAGAGGCCATTGCAGCTGCGTCGAACAAACGCGCGATGACGTGCGGTAAACGAAAAAAAATATATCCTATATACATATATATATAGATATATACATACGTGTGTATATAATTTAATATTAAGCGGGTCAGTAATTTTACTTCCATGTACGATTTTCGTCCGGGTGTGACACTGCGGTTGATGCATGCGAATCGTGCTCGTCCCATTCCTCCCCCAAAACCTACCCCCAACCCTCCGAACCGCCATCGTCCGAAAACCGCCGAATTATTATTTGTTCGGGCGTATTAATGAAAATGCGTATGAATACAGTTGCGGGTCGGTGTCGCGTTACCGATATATAGCCCCGCATGTGCAACGACGGGGGTGGGTTTCGTCTGAGCCTGGCAATGACGTCACCGTTACCGATATTAAAAAAAAAAAAAAAAAACAGTAAAGTACCGTGAAACTCAATTTCGAACAAACAAATCGAATAAATTTATATATAAATGAAAATTCGTCATCTTTACATTTTACAATTTTTTCTCCAAACCAGACTTGTCGTAAAATAATTCGTTTTTTTTTTATTTCCACGATTAAAAAAATTGTTCGTCGATGCGAAAAAAAAAAAAAAACAAAAATTTTTGCACCAGTCGTGGCTGCTTGATCTTCGAATCGTTTGAGCGAGAATGATGAATTTTATTTGACATTCGCGAAGATTCGATTTATCGTCCGCGAGCACTCTGGATGCCATTTTTTTTATCCCGGGGTCGTTATCGGAATTGGTGGATCAGTGGGTTACGAATGGAGGCGAGGGTGGGGGAGGGGGGGGGATAAAATGCATCGGCGAATGGATGAAGGGCGAAAGATGGTTCGGACTTTGTGGCTCGTCGGAACGAGTCAATGTGTTCTCGCGTGTGCGTGTGTGTGTGGGGACGAGAGAGAGAAAGAAAAGAAGGACGAAGAGACGATAGCGAGGTCCCGGAACATCGGGCTCTTCCCGCAGTACCTGAAATTTCCATTAACGCCAGACTGCACGCCTCCGTCGGTAAGTTATGAACGTAATACGTAACCGCGACGTCTGGATAATAGATGATAAAATTATCCGGAAAATTAAGTTTCTTAAAAGACCTTCTTTAGTCCCTTCGGATCTGTCTGTCGACTTTCGTGAAAATCAAAAATGAGGAAAAAAAAAACTTGGCAATTGGGGGAAAAAAAAAATTGATATATTTCATCGTAAAATCCCGAAAAAACGACAAAATGCAATTGACAAAATTATGCAGATGCATTCGATATAACAATGTAACAATAACAATGATAATTGTTATTATCAATCGAATTATTATTATTATTATTAATTAAATCATCTTAATTTACTATGAATTAGATAATAATAATAATTTATTGATTAGATTATTATTATTATTATTATTATTATTATTAATTAAATCATCTTAATTTACTATGAATTAGATAATAATAATAATTTATTGATTAGATTATTATTATTATTATTATTATTATTATTTGTTATATCTTCTTTTTCCTATATTAATTTATCTGTACCTAATTTATTTTTCTTCCGTTTTGTTTTTTAATTATATAAACAAATATATAAATTATACGTTGGTATTTGGTTGTGACTACGGTTGTGGTCGTCCGTTGCAACGCGTATGAGCGTTGTGAGACCAGCGTATGGGGGTCTTACCTTCGTACATCCTCGCGTACTCGAGCACCACCTTGCCCCCCACCCTGCCCCTGGCCGCGGTCTCTCCGTTCTTTAGCCTTGGACGTGTAAAACCGTTGACCTCGGCGTTCCATTCGGAGAGCAGCCGGTCACACGGGCTTCTTGCACTCACGAGACCCGAGTACACACGATCCCGAGACGTTACACGCTCGCCAAACGAATAAAATGGAATCCGATCGACTTGATTTTAATTACAAATTTCGTTCGTCTGGAATCTGTAAGCGAACGAAAAATCGAATCATCGTTGAAAAAAATACCAGAAGAATCGAAATTAATAGAAGAAAAAAAAAGATTTATAAATTCCCGATTTTCATTTTTTTTTCTAAAAGTAAATGTGTAATAATTTTAAAGAGACAGAAGAAAGAATTATGTACGAGTTATAATCAAAGACAACCAAAAATTCTTCTCAAATAAAAAAAATAAAAAATTTTTTAACAAAATTAATAGAAAAAAATATCTATATTTAAATTATCGATTTTTATTATCATCTAAAACTAAATAAAATCTTGTAACCTTTCGAAAATATACCAGAAAGAATCCTATACGCCTCACAATCAACGATACCCAAAAATTTCCCCCCCAAAGAAAAATAAAAAAATAAAATAAAAACAAATAAAATTTAAAAAAAGATCGATTTTTATTTTCATTTTTTTCTAAAAGAAAATAAAATCGTGTAATCGTTGTGGAAGATAGCAGAGTGTAAAACGTGATCGAATTCGAGACAAGAGGAACGACCAATTTTCCTGATAAGGGCTATCGCACTGAAAAAAAAAGATTACAAAAAAAAAAAAAAAACGAAAAAAACACGATAATTTAACCACGTAAAAGCGATAAAACAAGAGACACGAAGTTTTCCGTAGTTGCCGCAGAGACCGCGGAGATCTCCGTTTTCGTCACCGACCCGAGCGAAGAGTCTCTCTCTCTCACGTGACACGCGATCACGTACACACGCGAATCGCTTCGAGCCCCGAAGTGTGCGCCACATAAATATCCATTTACCGCGGCGGCAGTGGCCCAGCGCGGAGAGAGGGACGACAAAATTCGATTTCGAACCAATAGCGCGGTTGGAAAATTGCTCACGGTGAAAATTACGATGGAACGTCGAATGGTCCGGAGCATCAGCTCTACGGCCATCTCCGTCGTGCCCTGTCGTCTATCGGGTTCGCCCTTCGATTTTCCAACGGCTAGACGGTCCACAGACGATTGAAAGATCCGTCAATTGGTTAACCCAACCCCCCCCCTCTGCCCCCCTTCCAATGTGTTACGTGTTTTCCGGGCTGTAAATAGCCGAAGCATGTTAAACATTTGTGTTAATTATCGATCGCGATTTTATCCATCGTTAACCATCGATTTGTTTCCGGTCAATTATTTTTTTTAGCGATCGTTCGAATGACATGCCCCAAAATGTGCCCAAAAACATGAGAATAAAAAAATTGTTTATCGCAACTTAAATTAAATCGCGATTTGAGACATGAAAAAAAAAAATATAGATATATAGAAAATATTTATGAATAAATATATTTTTTTTTACACATTTATATATATATATATATATATATAATCGACGCCTAGCCAATTCCGGATCAACATCTTTGAGCTAACCAAAAACTTATATATAAATTTGTCTTACGTAAAATCTTCACCCTGCCACGAGGACAGAAGGAGATGAGGGGCAGGCTGGGAGTGGGTGGCCAATCTCGGGGAAGATTCGCGAGGATAATGAAGGCTAATTACGAATTTTCCAGAGCCAACGTACAGGACGACCCGGTGAATTAATCAGTCTTGGATGGTTTTGATGTGCTGCTTCGTTTCGGCAGCCAAGTGAATTTTACCCTCCCACCCCGCGTATAACCCATCCCCAATAATAACCTCCGACAAGCCTCGGCACCGAGACTTTCATACTCGCAACGCTAGACCGAGAATAGCGTCACTCACCGCCCGCCCCTAAGCGCGACTGATTATCGTTCCCCATCGGCCTCGCTCAGAGACTGGTTTAACAATGTTCATGCACGCGTAGACGTTGATCCGTATTAAATTTTAGATCCAACTAGCGAGTCGATATACGTTCGTTCGATCGAGCTCGTTATTTCACGACTGAAATTCCGTTGCGAAATTTATCTCATACACAAAAGTTTCAATTATATTTTGAAAGGCGGGTCGGATGATATGTTCTACGAAGCTTTGCGGTGAATGTATGATCCAAACTGTGATGATTTCATTTTTTTTTTTTTTTTCATGTGTCAAAGTTTGTTTGAATTATTGTGATAAAGTCCAATAAAGTGTTTTGAAATTTATTTTCCAGATTTTAGAATTTATTCGTATCTCAGATTTCACAATTCATAGTTTCTCAAAATCTTTTTTTTTTCAAAATTTGTTTCTAACATTCCACATTTCATCTCACATTTATTTTTTTTTTTACAATTTCTTCGACCCTCGCTTGAAAATCCACTCCCCACTTGAAAAAACAAAAAAAAATACATTCATTCCCACACGTAGAAATTTATTTGAATCCCTAAAATAGAAAAACAAAAAAAAAATAGCATAATCATAAAAGTGCGATGTTTCATTAATTCATCCGTCATAATGTGAAACAATGGCACGAACCGAAACGAATAGCCACACGAGGCTTCCCAGCCATTGAACTTAACCGCAAATCATGCTCCGCCAAGCAATTTACGTGGTGACAAAGTTTCGCGGACTCGAGAATTGTGATACGACGTACGAGTCCGGAGCATGGATCACGAAATTGTACGGTCCAGTCGTACGCAAGAACAATTGACCGTCTCATGTCCGCACACATGAAAATATATATGCTCGAGTTACAAGCTGCCCCGAACGAGTTGCTCCGTTCGACGGTCGACATTTGTGGAATCATCGTTGTAACAACTGTTCCAACGAACACCGTTGGATAATTTTACGTCGATGCCCGCCCTCAGCATACATATTCAGAGATTTTAAGGGATACAGCTCGTGTACGGTCGGACGGAGGTAGACTTGCCGTTCTATAGTTGCGAAAACAACGACGACGGAACGTACGGCTTGAGGCTTCCGTTGGTCAAACTGCTCGAATTCAAACTCCATACGACCCTTTGCCATTATCGAGGGAGGGCAACCCCCGTGTGAAAACCCATGCACCCCCGAAAACACACATCGTACACATAATTCTCGGAACATCGGACGGACGACGCACATTGATCACAACTCGAAACTAACTTTGCTAATACTAACTGACTATTTCTCTTCTATAGATGAATAGATGTATATACATATATATAGAACAGTGACCTGTCCTTTATCAAACGGAAATCCTGCGACATACACCCGACCGGGGCGATATGCAACAGGGTGGATGGAAATTTGTTATTTAAACAATTATAACTTTATAATTATAAATGCGATAAAAATATTATCCGGGGAAAAAATTCCCGACTAAAATTCACGACAATGGCCACCGGACGAATGCGTATGATAATATTAACGAGCATTGTTTAACGATGATATGAGTCTTTTGGAGAGCGTGTGGCATTGATGTAGAATAAATGTGTGGACGCATATGCGTTATAAAACGGAAGAAAATAGCGTCGAATGAACAATGAGCCAATTGTCTTTTTATTCGTTTCTCTCTTTTTCTCTTTTTTGAAATTTTTTGTTTTAATTCTATTTTTTTTCGGGTCGAGTCTTTATTGGTGTCTGTTCCGAGCGTTGCATCGGGTTCTCTCGACGTTTCCGCCGCGGGGGGTGGCAATAGACGGGGTGCGCACCATCGACGTTGAGCTTTGGTTCAATTCGGCCGTCCGGAAACTCGCTGACCCAATTTTAACACAGGAGCACTGCAATGCGTGTCCCCACCTGCACGTTTGCAACGCTGCAAATCGAAACCACCCTCGCTCCCCCCCCCACCCCAGCCTTGTGCAAGCACTCACGCGAATGGTGGCCGTGTCGTCGTCGTCGTCGTCGTTTCATCCCCCTCGTCATAACAATACCCATCACCCTATTTTTTTTTCCATAATCGTGTTTTCACAAAAACATTCCGTACACTTCTACTGACTCTCAACCCCCCCACAGACAATTTGAAAACGAGAATGTTTTTTTATTTGATTCGCATTTTTTGGTATTCTTTTTTTTTTTTTTGTTTATACTTTTCAATGTTCGCCAAAATAACTCACGCAGAAGCTAGAACTTTTCTAATTTATTTATTTATTATTTATTTATTTTATTTTTTAAATAACCAAAACGACCATAACGAATTTTTCAAACCCTCATTTTATTTTTTTTTTTTTTTTTTCGTGCGTTACGTAAAAATTAACGCGAACACATTAAACTTTCGACTTCACGAATATACGATTAAAAAAAAAAAGTAATATACTGAACCACAAATTAAAAAATTGTCGCAATAACATTTGATAGCATATACACATATATTACACATATGTATACATGTATATAATAAAATACGTTTTTTCACGAGTGTGATAGATGCAAAGTAACTCGAGGCCCATTTGGCTTGCCGTGGGAAAAGATTGATAGACGTTATTAATTCGATAATGATGACGATTACGTGACATTTGTCATTTTAATGGTCGGTGATTTCGAGTTAGCAGTTGTAGTCGACGAGTACGACGAGTCGGACGTAAAAGGGACCCAGGGTGTTTCGGTGACCAAGCATTGCTCAACAACAACACACATACACACACACACATATATACATATATATATCCAGGACGTCTGTTGATGTGTTAGACGAGCGATCTACAACGTTAATCCTTGCTCGAGATAAGGGTCTAAACGCTATATATATACATATACGACATTATCTCGTCCGTCCTCGTCACAAACACACCTACACAAATTGCATGTGTGTGTGTGTGTGTGTGTTACGACTCGTGTCCAATCCGCCATTAACGAACGTAACGTTCCTCAATCAAGCTACGATTCGTTCGACGACGATGCACAGAAAAAAAAACTTTTAATTGCAGGATTTCCGCCAAAACCTTTTTCACAGCCTCACACATCGATCCCATCTTTTCCACTTTCTTCCCAACTCATCTCTCTCCCTCTCTCTCTCTTTCTCTTTTTCTCTCTCGCCACTTTGACGTCCTTTCAACCCTCAATGCTCGCAGCTCCATGAAAAAAAAATAAAAAAAGAAACCCAAAGAATTAAAAAAAAAATAAAAAATCTCAAAGTAACGCAAGATGGGATTTTCCTTCGTCAACGATGCTTTTCCTCCCGCATCTTCTCACTCTGTCTGACATTAAGGAGGGGGTGGGGGTTGGAATTAGAATCAAAAGTCAAAATACTGAAAAAAAAATTGTCGATGGAAAATCATTATTTTCACTTCTAATCGCTGTAAAAAATTGAAAAATCAATTTAAAAAAAAAATTCGACGTAGTTCACTGTCAATGACACAATTCTTCATAAAAATTGATAATATATTTCCAAAATATTCTTCAATCATCATTCTATCATGTAGTAATTATAAAAAAAAATATACATTAATTGTATCGTCGAAAAAAATTAACGAAAATATGGTTTCTTTTTTTTTCTGGATCGAATAAACCTTCCTTCCCCCTTAACGATGGGAAAACATTTTTTTTTCCACGCCCTCGTCTGTCTCACGGTCAGCCGGAAACGCGCTAATTGTAATGGAGTGCGAAAATAAAGTTTCGAGAGATCGAGATGCCGGTCGGATGGCTTGGACTTAGTTTGGACTTGGGGTTGGCTCGATAATTCGAGCTTTCGACGACGAAGAGCGCTTTCGAGCTTCATACTCGGGGCTCGATGCGTTTTCCACCTTCGCCGTCTCAAACCCCTTACACCCCTTGCCCCGCTTTTAGACGTACAATTTTCGCCACACGTCGAAGTGTCATGAAAGGTTAACTGGAGTTGAACGAGTTGGTCCCGAGTTGGAGTCGAATTTTCGAACCAGCAGGCGCCATCTTTGCCACACCCGGGGGTCCCGAACCGTGCAGTTTAATGATCTTGCTAACTCGCTACGGCTTTTTCATTATTAGTTCTTTCGGCCTGGCCGACAACGAAAACACTACAGAGAGAGAGAGAGAGAGAGAGAGAGAGAGAGAGAGTGCACGTGTTACGTAACACCACAATTTCACGACGTAAAACGTATAAACTGAATTTCACGTATTTGACAATTAAAAAAAAAATGTTTGTCGATTTGAAAATCGTTGATGAAAAGGTTATCGTCTATATATACATATCTATATATACAGAAAAATGTAATTTCGAATTTTTATAATCGAGACTTGAAATTCAAAGCTCGAAGAACCTTCGTGAATTTTTTTTCACTCTTTTGGCAGCACTTTGAAGGTTTTAGCAAAATTTTAAATGAGCATTTTTGAGAAAGGTCAAAATAATAGTTTTGAAATTCGATATATATATATATAAATGCGTTTGACTTTACCATCTTCAAAGCTCAAGTTGTTTTTGTTTTTTTTTTTTTTTCAAATATTCATTGTTCGATTACGAACGATTGTTTTATTATGATTTATATATACGACCGAAAGACGAGACACAAGCATCGTCGAAGACTTTGTCGCACGAGAATTTACGGGCGTAGAGTCGTTTCGGGGGGTGTTTTGGAAAAGAGGCTCTCGGTAATGTGAAGGACCGTCGAGGCTCTGGAAAAGGCTTATCTGTCGTCGGTGAGCGACTTGTTTATGCGGATAACGCACATAAGCGAACACAATGCGAACGTTGGTGCGATGGGGGTAGGTGCTAGACTTATAATATATATATATAACGGTATATACGGGGACACGAAGCGAGGAGGACCCCGTAGTGTGCAACGCTGCTTTATATTACTTCATCGCGGGTCTCTCTCTCCTTCTCTCTCTCTCTCTCTGCTTCTGTGTAGCGTATTGCACGATAAACTGTACCGACCATTACGTTACGTTATGTCTGTGTGTATAGCCCATGGAGTTTCGGAGCACCCTCGCGCTTGGGGAAGTATAATATACGTTCCGTCGTAAATACCCCAAACGGAAACTAGGCATAACACGCGTGGTGCTCCATGAGCCAGGCACGAAACCCATTCAAAATTACTCGACTCTCTGCTATATAGCGTTAACGAATTTTCTCTTCCTCTCTCTCTCTCTCTGTCTCTTTCTCTTTCTCTTTCTCTTCGGCTTCTGCAGTCTGATGCATCCCTCGATGCACACTCCCATTGCCATACATCACACAGCTTTTCAAGAGGTACTTGAAACAAATTCCTTCTTCATTTTATATGTACATATATTATTTTTTTATTTTTCATTATTATTATGTCTGTTATATTATTCATTTATCTATTATTATTATTATTTTCATATACATGTTATAATTATAATAATGTTATTTATTATTGTAATTAGATTCAAATATTGTTGAAAGAAAATTATTTTTTTTACGTATAAAAAATTTGGTATTAAAAAAAAATTTATATTCATTTAAATTTTATAATGATGAAAAATTAATAATGAAACGATATCGCAAAAATAAGAAAGATACGAACGCAGATATTTATAATCCAATCAACTGATTGAAGAAATGAAAATTGAAGATTTAATCATATGAAATTTTTTTTTAATCGTTTCCGATAATATTCTAGATACCTTTCTTTGTTTTTTTTTCTCGAAGCACGTATTTTTCTTTCCGGCTCGTACACGATCGATGGATTACAAACTATCAATTCTCGTTCGTCGATGTATATATATATATAACAGCTTTTGATGTATAAATGTGTCGACGTGAAAGTGGGATAGAAAAATTTGTCATCCCATTATGATGGATGAGAATGATCGTCTCACATTGTCGGATAGTGCCACTTTGTCTTCTCCCCACTTTTGCTTCTTGAAAAATGCGACGAAAGACGGGGGGGGGTTATTCGACGACGAGAAACCGGTCACCGGTAACTGTTGCGTATCGCGCAACGTGTGCGGAAAATCGATGGGAAAAACGTGAGAGAAACGCGGAGCGGGGGTGAAGACCGAGAGTAACGCGAAGCCACTGTGATAAAAAAACATATAGTTTTTTTTTCTTCGTCGCTGCCGTTGGACGCTGGAGACGAGGACGACGATGGAAACCGTCATCCATTGTCGATAACGTTTTTATAATTTTTTTTTTTTTATATATAATCGTACATAATTTTTCACTTGGGAATTTGTATTTTTTTTTTTATTATTGATTATTTTTGGAGATAAAATTCGTTGCAAATGTAAATGTTTTGGCCATTTTTTTAAATGTCACTTTAGATGCAGCAAAATTGATGAGCCTAACAATAATGAATAATAATAATAATAATAATAATAATAATAATAATAACAATTAAATTGTATGTATAATATATATACATACAATAAATTAAAGAGGGCGAGAGAGATAGAGAGAAAGAGAGGAAATAAATAATTGGACGATGCTGCTTCGTTTATGCTCGTTATAAAAATTTTTATTCGAGCTTGCAAGCCCGGTCCCCTCATTCTCCATACTCCATACACAGACTAAACATGCCCAATCCCATATACAACTCATACCCACACTATAATACAATTTTTTTTCACTCGAATTAAACGACAAATTTGTTGTAACCGATTCGTTTTGTAATTAGGTGTCGGTAAACCACTGATACGGGGAACGAGTATTAGGGTTGTATTAGCCCCCGAAGCTTGATAATGGCACACACACACACACACATACACACATAGGTGCCACGGTCGTCGGTTTTGATCGTACAGAGATCGTGATGCTGTGCAATGGATGTACGATGGCCTGTGCAACGGTCGAGGGGGGGAGAGGGGTGGAATTAGAACACAGCCTGGCAGCGTATAGGTTCGGCCACCGACAGAACCGCTAATTCTGGTTCGTTCGGAACCCCGTACGTGAATCAGACCGAGAGAGAGAGAGAGAGAGAGAGCCATCCAGACAGCCCATGCCATGACCCATCCCATTCGCTATAACGCCACCCTCAAACTAAGCACGACCCATGCTCTTCGTTGCTCGGCTCGTCCAAAAGCCACATCACACGAACTACACACTGATTACCCTCCCGAATCCCTTCCCCTCCCCCCCCCCCTCACTCCGTAACCCGAAGCACTAATGACCGACTCCGTTGCCACACGTGAAACTTAATTTGTAATCTTTTTTTTTTTTTTTTGTCTCTCTTCTGAGATGCACATTTCTTGAGAAATCCCCACTTGATTTTTCTACGATTTTTCTTTTTTTTTTTTTTTTTGTCGAAAATTTATTTTTCGCTTATGAACGATTGGTTTATTATTTTACTGGGAAATCACTTATTCAGGTTGTTCGACAGTGGAAAAGTATTTCGCATGATTATACACTTTTTCAATAGTATTTCAAAGTATTTGCAAGTATTTTTTTCAAAAAATTCATTATTCCTTTCACCTTTCTTCACATTTCACTTCCCCACGAACATTGATCCTCAAAAATATTGTTTCCCCAAAAAAAAACATAAATACATATATATTTTTTTTCAATTTTCCAATTTTTTTTTCAATTTATTTTTTGTTTCGAGGTTTATACGAGGTTGAAAAAAAAAAAAGGTTATACGAGGGTACGCGCGGATGGGTAATCGATTTGACCCAGAACGAATGGTGTCGGGGTTTCCAATTGGAAATTGGAAAACATTATTCAGTAACCCGGATGAGAGGACGACGCGACGGTGGAAGGACGGGTTGAGGGGGCGGGGAGGGGAGGGAAAGGCATATTGCTTAATTAAAACGATGCCCGGTTAGTTGCAAACGGATTTTGCATTTGTGCAGTGCAACCCGGGTGCGGGTGGTTGTGGATGTTGGTTGCGCGGGGGGTCTCGCGATGGTGTTGGTACAATGGCGGGTGGGGGGGATGAACATTCGCTTGTTCAGTGAAAACCCCTCATATTTCTGCAACATCCACTGTTCATTTGCGGTGCTCATGCATGTGCATGAGATATAAACACACCTATGCAGCTGTTACCCAAACGTTTCGTACACGAACCGCTCCCCCCCCCCCCCGCCCCGGCAATCACTCGTTCTACTGGAAATATCGAATTGGTGAAAGACGTCCGACCGAACGTTGATCATAACCCCTTTACTTCGGTCCATCGCGTTCTCCAATGAACCCACCAACGAATCACCAATTCTCAAACACATCGATATCAATCTACAAACACTTCATCATTCATCATCATTTTTTTCCGAAACCTTCATTTTTTCATCCATTTTTTTTCGATTTTTTCAAAAATATATTTTATTTTTTATGAAAAAAAAATAAAATAAAATTCTTTTCCGTATACATATATTTATATATATATAGAGCACCGAAGGTGAAGGTTATTTCACAGCTGCAGGTATTCCATCTCCGAGACGAAGCAGATGCTGCACACGAGTTTGATGTATTTTTTTACGTCGGTATAAAAATAGTATCGGGCGTATAGTGGCATACAGTAATATCACATATTACGTTCCCCGAGACCGAAGGGATCGGCGAAGAGATGAGGGGGCGGGAAGGCTCGGATGAGGACCCCGCTTTTGCCGACCCCTGGGTCGGCAAAAGCGACGGCTGGCGTTTCGCTATCGCGTGATTGATTGACGAGTGCGCCGTGAAAATTTTCGTTGTATCCCCCGATCCGGCTCTCCGGCTCCAACGTGTTCACTCGCCCGACGGAAAATCGTTGTGGCGTATATGCGACCGACTGCATTTCGATCGCCGCGATCGATGTCCAGACGTCGGGACGATGGAATTCACAACGATTTCGAGGTTTCCGGATTTGTCGCGAAAACGTTTCCGCGCGCTGTACTATGCGACCGAGACCGGCGAGAATTCTCGCAAGCTCCTTCCTTCGAGAGGTCATCGCGTCGTAACGATACGAATCCGTTATCGAAACTGGCCCCGAACTTCTGTGTCGAAGTGGGCAACGGAGAACGAATTTTGCGGCAGATTGCCTTGTCCGTCCGTCCTCCCGCGACGATCTTGGACCGTTGGACCGAATAACGCGGCCGGAATTACAACGATTTCGAACATCTGCGGCTCGCCGAGGACTGGCGATGAAAACTTTGGATTATGCTTCTTTCGTAGTTTCTATTTTTATTTTAGTTTTATTTCTTTTTTTTGAGGGGTGGGGGGAGATTATTGTCGTATTGGAAATTGAATAATCTCGCGGGTTTTTATTGATCTTTAAATTTCGAGTAGAATTATCATTTATAATTAATCGGAAGTTCGAATTAAGACTCGTAAACTGTTTTATTATATCATATATTATTATTATTATATAAATCGGATTATAGAAAAAAATAATAACGTCTTTTATTTTTCTAACTGAGGGACATTGATAAGAAGAGGTTGTCGATAAGACAGAGTTTATGCAATTTAAAGCAATTGGACAAATTTGAATGTTTTTTCGCAGTGAAGCGATTTCGTAATTTTATTTTTAAATAAAAAAAATTGATGAAATTTAATTAAATATAGATTCGCAAATAAAATTCGAGATCGTTAATTCTTCGTCTTGCAAAGTAAAATAACGTTAAAGTTGATGATGGGACGCACGAACTCGGTTCATGCGGGATCCG
The DNA here is from genome assembly GCA_963662125.1 of Diplazon laetatorius. Classification (NCBI taxonomy): domain Eukaryota; kingdom Metazoa; phylum Arthropoda; class Insecta; order Hymenoptera; family Ichneumonidae; genus Diplazon; species Diplazon laetatorius. The sequence goes on along the minus strand of OY759163.1, from coordinate 604,620 downwards.
TAGGTTTTGGAAGCGGCTGAAAACCGGAAGCGTAGTTTTCTCCATAAATACCGGATACAGAATTAAATCCTCCGCTCGCTAAGTCGTGGGTGCAGACGCGTGTGTGTGTGTGTGTAGCTCACGGTTAAGCCCCCGGAACGGGATTTATGACGACCGACTAACTTGCGTAAATCGCGAAAGCAATTTCGTTTAACTTATTCATTCTTCCAGTTGTGGAGAGAGAGAGTTAGTTTTCCGAGTGTGCGGTAATGCAGGAAACTGCGCATGTTCTAAGCTCTACTTAGCCATAGTTTCCGCGTGCTTGGATCGGTAACTTTTGAAGCATGCCAAAATGGCTAACTTAATTAATTTCTGCGCTAAATTATTGTTGAAAATTGTTCACAATTACTCGAAATAATTTATTATAGAGTGTAACAAGCTTTAACCAACAAAGATCAGCTTTTTATGTAACCCAAGAGTCTTTGAGTCGTCCTTTCATAGTGAAAATCGGTTAATTTCACATCTTCAAGGTTCAATTCTTCTTGAAAGTGTCAAGTATCATTGTCCATTAGTATCAATATCATTGTATCACGGTCTCAACGTCCTTGAAACACAATATAAACGTTTATTGTACTCTCGCAAACGTCTCGAAAGGTTGAACGCTTGTTTAACGCATTCAAAAATGGCGCCACACGGCCACTCGACCGCCAGAGGTCGTGACTCGAGCTTCCGGCGTTCGCGACGGACGGGAAATTGCAACGCCACCTACGTCGAATCTTTTCGTTTAGACGTTTTGTGGCAAACACGTTGTAGAAACGGTAAGTCAAACAAAATTATTATATTTTCCAGTGTATTGCATTGTCATCGTAACGGCAAACACATTATCATCATCATTTGTTTCATCGTCAACGATTTTTTCCATTGGGTTCGATGTTTCGACGAAAAAAACAAAACAAAAAACGATGGAAAAAAAACACGACGGAGCGATACGTCGCGTTGCCATTTGCACGCGCGCATGGACGTTTTCGTCGATATCGAAATTTTTGGGTGATCGTTGAAATCTCATTATTCAACGAAAATACGAAAACAAAATTGAGAAATATTTTGCAGTATTGTGCATTGGATTATTGGGTTTGATAAATTTGTGAGTTATTTTTGTGGTTAGCGAATGAATCACAAAATCGAGACGCCATAACCTCACTTTTTTTTTTTTCCATATCGCGTTCAATATTCAGACAGATGAGAACACATTAAAAAAATAGTTTTTTTGTTAAATTTTGTCCTATTCTACTATCCCTTGTTGCTTTTAATTATTTTTTTAAAGTCATTCGATGCATAATTCATTTCGCTCATTGTTCAATTGCTGATAATCAGAAATATTGTTATTATCATTATTATTGTTCGATTGCGACGTGAATATTTCGAGTGACTTAAAATCTTGTTTTTCTCGTTTCAGTTGAGCCATCATGCAGATTTTCGTTAAGACCCTAACGGGTAAAACCATAACCCTCGAGGTCGAGGCGTCGGACACCATCGAAAACGTCAAGGCCAAGATCCAGGACAAAGAAGGAATTCCTCCTGATCAACAGCGTCTCATATTCGCCGGCAAACAGCTCGAGGATGGCAGAACCCTTTCGGACTACAATATCCAAAAGGGTAAGTTTTTTCATTTTATTTTAATTTTATTCCATGGGGCCAACTGTGTACAAAATTCTTCCAAGTCACCGTTAATGATAAGAGCGGCGGTTATTTTTTGTGAATCAATGGACAGAAAAGACTTGATCGCAGCTGAATGCATTGGACGTATCTTCAAAAAATTATATTACAGATTTTTATTTATTCTTTATCATTTAATTTTTTTTTTTCCTTTTTCTGTTAAACAGAGTCGACCCTCCATCTGGTGCTGCGTCTTCGCGGCGGTGTGATCGAGCCCACCCTCCGCATCCTCGCGCAAAAGTACAACTGCGACAAAATGATCTGTCGCAAGTGTTACGCCCGTCTTCATCCTCGCGCCACCAATTGCCGAAAGAAGAAGTGCGGACATACCAACAACATTCGTCCCAAAAAGAAGCTGAAGTAGATTTCCCCATCGTCCAACGACGAAAAACGACCAAACATTCGGGCGTCAAGAAAATTATCACGTAATTTTTTTCCTCGTCTTACATTCACGAATCTGTGTATCGCCTTTTGTGGGTCGCAATAAAATCTAAGTGAACTAACAGCTTGTCCCATATTTCACTCCGATCCAATAAAATTCGAGTTGACGAAACGAAATTTTTTTATGTACAATTTATTTGGTCGTAACAAAAAGATTACAAAATACTAAGTTTTTGTAGCCTTGCCGGATGCATTACGCCGAGTTGAAGCTGCTGTTGGTAAGCGTAATCTTCGTACAAAGTCATGTCGGCTGGCGTTGGCACCGAACCACCGACCTGTAACAATTCGTTTCAGTATTTTAAATCTAAAAAAAAACTACGATCCAATGGAAAAAAAAATTATCCGAAAAAAATCACCGACGATCCAAAAAAAAAAAATAATTCATATATATATATATATATTACCTCTCCTCTACGAACGTATTGTTCGTAAATACTGATACTCGTGTCTTTGACCGCGGGTAATTCAATTTTCGTTGGCACATTGGTGATGAACGAAGCCTGTTGCACCAACTTCAACCTCATGCTCGAATGATCGGTCGTGTATGTCGCATTACGTCCGATAACTACAAATCTGCAACATGTTTTTCAATTAAAAAATACAAAAAAAAAACTTAAATAAAAACAAGTATGAAGTGATACTTCTTCGACGTTTAGTTATCAATCATCGAACCTTTTGTAAATCGTCACGTCCGCGCGTTTCGGAAATTCAAGTTCAACACCGTAAATTTCTTTCATCGATGGAAACATTGTTTCGAAGGAAACGAGTTCGGAACTGTCGCGCGAACCCATCAATTGTGAATCGTTCATTTGTTGATGACCGTCCTCGTCGTCCGAACTGCTATCCACGCTCGAACTGCGACAGAACACAACGTAATATTCATCATTTTACTTTTTTTTTACTTCAACTTACATCTATTTCCGGGATAATCGAGTACACTGGGTCAAAATGACCCTGCCTGACCTAAGAAAATTCAGGGATATTCTTCAACCATCCTAGAATGTTACCATACAGTTTAAAAGTCCAAATATTATCATCAGAATTGAAAGATAAATTCAAAGCGAAAAAAAAATCTGTTGTCGATGAAATTCCAGGCGTGGGTCCGATAGACCCGGTGGAGATTCTGCAGGTCAATCAAGGGGTTGAAATGCACTTTGGAAAAATGAAAAATAATACCTCGCGCTCGAAGCTGTGCTGCTGGTACTGCTCTGTCCGGTCATCGATGGATTTTTCATGTTCATACTTTTGCTTCCGGTTTCTTCTCTTCTGCGTCCGGGTCTCACGCGCACAGCGAATGGGCTGACGTTGGTCGTGAAATGCGGCATGAAATCTCTGACCGAATGACTGACATTGTACGCGTAAAAATCTGCGAGCGGTGATAATTCGAAAGGTCTGAAAAATTCGTAAAAATATCCCCAAAAATTAAATTTTCAATCAACGATGACAAATTTTTGAAAAAATTGTTAATTTTTACCGATGATAATCGTAATAAACGTCGACCATTTCCTGTTGGGTGTCTTGCACCTGTACCATTTCGGAACAAGTTTTCGTGACTTCGTTGAAAGCGTATGGAAGACACTTCAACACGTTTCTGTCCCACCATTGGGTGAGCAAACGATTTTTTCTCGTGTAACGACAGGCCGGCCTGTGATGCAGATAATAATCCGTCACCATTTCCCATATCGGAGGTTTGCCTTCTTCGGGAACGAACAGTCCTGGACGCAATTACATAATTTTTTTCTTTTTTATTCGAGTTAATTTTTAGAAGTTAATTTTTTATATTTAAATTCAAATTAAAATGAATTAATTATAATATATGAATTTATAAAATATTATATAACTAAATAACGAAGAACAAGATCTAAAAAAGAAAGAAATCATAATTTCTCAATATTTAATGGTACGAAAAAAAAAAATTGAAACGAATTGACAACGTACCCAAAAACAAATTCATGGTATGTTGTTTTTCCTGATCGCTGAACGTGTTTCTGATGTATCTGCTGAGTGTTTGCATGATATCGTTACCCTGACTGGTCCAGGGTGCGGTTTTTCGATAAGTCTTTACCCGATGAACCAATTGCGAGCCGCCGTACTGCAGTGCCAACGTGTCGCCGTGATCCTCGTACAACTCCTCCAACATTCTCACGCAATCCGAATCGAATTCCAATTTTTGCGACTCCAACACTCCGAGAGCGCACAATTGATAACCCAAAGCGCATTTCCCAATGGCGAATTGCGCGGTATTCGTGCGATCCAAACAGTCGACGCAATTCGTGCGAATTATTCCGGTTTGTAGAGTTCCTTTTTTTTGAAAAAATTCTTTCGTCTTGTTGTCGATGTTCGTGGCCTCGATCAACGTGGCTGCCGATTCTTCGGCGATGGTTTCCGATTTCGATCGCAACGTTGCTTCCCCGTCGTCCGTGGTTTTGTCAATTTTCGAATCGATGAAATCTACGTTCGCGGATTCGGAAAGAAGCGACGTGGTTGAATCCAATTTGAATCCAGTTTGAGTTTTTTCCGGTTTTCGAGTGTTTCCCAATGATGAGAATAAATTTTTACGATTGTAATACGGTTCTTGGGATTGAAATATTCCGGTTTTAACTACCACGTTGTTCGCTATGTTTGCCAGACGACCCATCACGTTTGCCTCTTTTCTGTCGGATCCCAAAAATTGAAGAAAACGAAAAATAACAAAGATTGTGGCAATCGTTTATTTTAACTCAATTGCGGTAAATTGACCCCAAAAAGTCCTGGCCATGTATAAAAGATTTAAAATAATAATAATAATAATAATAATAATAATAATAATAATAATAATAATAATAATAATAATAATAATAATAATAATAATAATAATAATAATAATAATAATCTCAATAAACCTACCCTTTGTTGACCCTGGCCATATCGAAACTGATGTAATGCACATTGTGTTCAGGTGGTAAAAATTGATTGAGATAAGTAACCGCGGCGCTCAATTCTTCGCTGAGCGTGCTTTCGTGTTTCTTCTTTTCGCGTTGTTTCACGAGATTCAATATGATTATCGGTGAACCGTAACGCTTCAACAATTGATTGAAATGCGCGCCTGAAAATAAATCACATTCACACGTTTTTCATTCTGTATTTTTATTTAGGTTCGACGTTGAAAAAACCTGAAAAATAATAATTATAAAAAAAAAAAAAAATTTTTAAAAATCATATTTTTTCAACATACCCGAAGTTTCGGCAAACGGATCGGTGAGGTCGCACGATATCGTTGGTTTCGGAACTATCTTGCTGTCCTGGCTCCAATGACCGGGCACGGAACCTCGCATCTGCACGAAAGACGTGAAACGTCCGCTGCTGAAGGAATTGACACCCGAATCGTGAACTATCTGTTCGGTCTCCACTTCGTTGGCCACGTCGCCCTATTTTCGGAAATAAAAAAAATATAAAAAATTAATCTTACACCCATCTAATTATTTTCTGATCGAAACTATTGAAAAAAAAAATTATTTTTAAGTAAAAAAAAAATTATGAAGAAAAACAAACATCAAAATTGGCTCCTCTCTTGAGAAATCTCGTTCCCGCGTATTTGTTGCTTCTACGAGCTATCAGAGTCATGTACAACGATCTTCCGAATATGCTGACGTTTGATTGACCGATGAAACCGTGAGTCACGTAAAGAATCCAATCGGGATGCAACCATTTTTCCACCGACGTCAAAAGATGCGAGTTCCACACGAATCTTCGATGGGGATTGCTTCGAATTCCGTAATCTATCGATCTTTCTCCGTACCTAAATATTCATTCATAAATATATATATTTTAAAAAATAATTTTAAATGATTAATTTTTTTTTAATATTTACATTAATACAAAAAAAATAGTAAAGAAATAGCCTGTGAATAAAAATGAACCATCGATAGCTGACAAATTTTCGATGAAACGATTTCAGAGAAAAAGACTCACCCATTTTTCTGCCAACTTTTTCTAAATGCCCACATATTGAAAAAATCATCGGCGTTCTCGGCATCGTTCGTTTTGTTCGTGTTGCCCGGTGGTACGTTGGATTTTATGTGTTTGGGGGGTGCCATGTTGCTCTGCAACGTGTGGGTCAGATCGTACGAGTAGCTGAAGTAAAAATTGCTACTGAGATCGATGCCCTGAAACATTTTCACGTATCTCTGTTCGTCCGGATGGAAATTTCGTACACCGTCGTTCGGTATGTATATCATCGATGTGTCCTCGATTTTGTATATACTGTGATGTCCAATCACAGCGACTTTCCGTCTTTTCGTCACCAAAATAATGTAATATCCTTCCAAAAAACGCACGAAACCTTTTTGACAGAACCAATCACGTTGCAATGTTCATCCGATTTCACACATAAATCCGGTTTTATCTGATTGTCGATTCCTGAATTATGAAAATCTATTTTCTGACTCTCATTGAAAAACAATTTTGTTCAAACGAACCATTTGTTTCGAGGAAACATGATAAATTATTCATTTTTATTATTTTTTTTTTTTGACAATTATTTGTAATTTATTTTTGTTGGTAAAAAAAAATATCGTGAGTGTCACGAATGGAAAAAAAATGATTCGTTTTGGGCAAAATTGTTGCTTCGAGGGTTGAATCGCATGAGAATACCATTGCCCCCTGTATGTGCACAAAAAAATACATTAGCATGCCGAAGTTATGCACTAATCTCAGCCTGGACTCTCTCATGCATTTAAAGTTTGAAAAAAAAAAACCGAACGAACGAAAAACCAAACGAACAAACGATAATAGACGATTGTAAATAGCAGAAATATCGCCATGCCCACTTATTCTTTAATACATACCGAAAATTTTGGTAATTACATTTTTGGTAATTTTCAACGCATTTTGTGCATTTGTGACTGGATGAAAAAAATAATAAAGTTCGATGAAGCTGGATAAACCTTACCGACAAGACCGAAAGCTGCTATTAATCGAGGAAAAGAGTCTCGTTGCCACATTGTCTTCCAGGAGAACCTGGTTTGTGTCGGTTTGTGCACAGCCGGCTGTTGTTGCTCCTGCTTGGGCTCCCCTGGTATATCGTTGCTCGTTTCCGATGCTTTTTTACCGATGCCTTTTGTTAGCAAGCAAACGTGAGTAAGCGCAGTCGCGTACGATGCCTTTTATTCAACTTTTGTATTTTTTTTTCCATCGTCAAATTTTCAAAGTACATCGCTTTATCGTAATAATTGTGGCAGAACTACATGAGAATGTGATGTCAAGCTGTGTGAGGTGGAAAACCAGTGAATCCACGTTATTTATTTTCTTATGAACTCTTTTTTCCTCTTTTTTTTATTGTTAATACCTCAATACGTGCATGTGAAACGTTTAGTTTTGGGACAAATCTTTGCAATTTGTTGCATAAACGTTCAAACATTATAATATTCATCTACAAAATTTTGCAGGCAATTGAATAAAAATGAGTACATGCAAAATTGAGGAGCCCAAGCTTTTGCATTCAAATTTACTAAAAAAAAAAAAAGACCATTCAACGGATCATAAAATCCGGTCGGACAATGTCTGACGTTCTCATTGGGAAAAAATCGTGCAAGCAGATTCGCGGCCGAGCAATCGTTCGTGATGCGATGAAATCTAAGCTTGGTCAGTCGCGCTATCGAAGATCAACATTACCGACGATTCCAAAAGCCGAAACGACTTTGGCGACCCCTCCGGTTTTGCTTCGCTGTCCGGCGCGATTTCTATTTCCCATATCGATCATGTTCACCAAATCTGCAATTTCCTCCTGCGTATATTCGATCTTGTCGTCCACGACGGTCAGTTCTCTGGGTTCGGTTCTGTCGATCTTCAACACTCGAAAGCGCGTCAGCGTGTTGTTAGAACCCATCAGATAGAAACGCTGAAATTGACAAATTTTGAAGTTAGGGTTGAATAAAATTCTGGTTACACATTTTCAGAATAAAATTATAAATCGATATATGAATTTATTCTCTTGTAGTGTATACAAATTTCTTACAGATCTTGTTTCGTAAAGCGCTATCTTCTGAATCGAAGATATTATCGGATGAAATATTATGTTGGGTCTTCGGTCCTCCATGATTAGTCCCGCGCAATATTATGTTTATAAAAAAAAAGAACAAAAAAACGTCGATAGTCGTAGTGGGAATTGGGAATTAACAAAAAAAGCTTTTAAATCAATATTAAATAAAAATTAACGTTTCATTCTCAACGTTTTGGTTTTTCTCATAAACGTAACAATCAAAATTGTAAATAAAAATGACGCCCACAAACATAACCTAGTTTGTGTTTAAATGTGATAAATATTTTGTCACCACAAATTCATTTAAAAAAATGAAAAAAAAAACCTTTTCAAGGTTATGACATACAACAATTTCGGAAAAAATACAAACGATACGAGCAAACGTAAAGTTTGTAACAAAACAATCAACAATTATACATCGAAAATAACAAACACGAACAACGTGAAAATCAAATCTCACAACATGTTTCAATCAATTTTTCAACGATCACAGATGTTTATCACCCAAGTCACTTAATTTATGTACAACAAAAGAATACAGGCAAACATGACAGCTACTGGCAAACTGGCAGCGTCAAAATACACCGACTGCCCAGCAGACGCCAATTTGCCGTCGCCATTTTCTTTCCATCTCTCTCAATCGCACGTACAGCCTCATTGTCAGCTGTTTATCGCGTCTGTGCAATTTTCCGATGCCAAGATGGCGACTGCGGTGGTGCTTCCGCGCCTGCGCACAATCGCCGAACCCGGTTACCCGGCACCCACATTAAGGTGATGAACCACATTTCTCTCTCACTCTCTCTCTCTCGCTCCACAACCAGCGTTGATAGCGCTGTTTCTCTCGCGCTCAAAAATGTAGTCCGGCACCTTGATGATTAGGAACCGAACGACAGAGCGAATGAAATCCCATCGGGCCTCAGAACGCCGCCATATTGGCTTCACTCGTCGCACATTCAGCGACCCCCAACTCACACGCAACAAGATGGAAGTGTCCACAGTGTCCACACAATCATCCCGTGTTTGTGTATAGAATCGTGGTGTCGGTTGCGCAAGCAGAAAGGATGCCATCTTACCAGTTCAACAATTTTACTGGTCGCCTCACAGAATCGAGACGTTTACAGCCACTTTATCCAATTGTAAGTTTTTCACATCGTTATCACCTCGAATTTCATCAAACGTTCGACATTGTTGCAATAAAAATTATCCTGGGCTGCAAAATCATTCGTGACGAAATTTTCGAAACGTTCGAATCTCACTGCAGCAGACGATCCCATCTTCCCTCTTCGTCCCTCTTTATTCCATCCTACAACGAATTTTCCACTCATCTAACCTAGTTTTTCCATCCTCGTTCCATTTTCATCGTTCTCGAAACAATTAAAACTGCGAATGCATCGGTTGCAGTGCTTTTCGAACGTTTTTTTTCCTCATTCGAACGAGATCGACATAACCTCAAAGTCGACGGTCGTTCTGGTCTTTTTTTTTCACTCGCTTACAAATGAAACATTTTCATTCAGATTCAATTATGAAATTTTCAGTCGTGTAGTCTTCATTTCTCTTTGATAAGGATGACCAATGAAGATTCGCTGATAATAATTGTTATGTCATTGGTATTGTAGTCTCCAGTAAGGTTGGAAACGTCCGAACCTCCGGCGATGATTTACGACACGATGAAAACCAAGCCGGTTGTGGCAACCAACACCAGGGCGTCCAGCAAAACTGCGATTCCTCCCAAGATGCTCAAACTCATGCAAGAAATGCAGGTAACGTCGATTTTACAATTCGTCGACGCCGGTCCCGACGTTTGCCGGAGTATCGCGACTGTATCGCCTTGTTTGTCATTGCAGAGAGATCCGGAAGCTCCGGTTTTCCTGATTCGTGGCACGCCGGACAAAGTCTTGTTCGGAATTACCACCGCCGTATTGGTCGTCGGTACGGGTATGATGTGTAGCTTCCTTTACCGACGAATGTACCCGTCGCAGTAATTGCGATTGTTCGGATCGAAGAAACTACGAACAGTTTGTTTAGCCTGTGTTAGAAAATATCGCCATAAAATAAAATAATTAAAAAATTGTATTAAACAGACAAAGTGTAGTTTTTTTTTCCTTCTTCGTTTATTCATGCTCCAAATACAATTTTGCGTCCAATGAGAATCAAACGTACGACTTTCGATGTCGTACAAGTCGATAGCATCATCGGCAAGTATTTCAAATTTTTCACAAGTACTTAATTAAAGTGTTACCAAAAAAAAATATATATTTTTTTTTGGTAACACAGAAAGGTCAGTGACCCGTGCCGCCAAAAATGTCGGTCGCACTTCCGGTTGTCCGTGAATTTCGAAAATCCGCAAGATTCATCCTAATTCGATTGTAACCCTGGCAACGTAATAATAGAACGAGTAATTTTCGATTCGAAAGGAGCAACGAATTTGCTTGGTTTCATTATTTTCCGGAGGTCGATGGAATTACGATTATCCGGAACCCCCGGAGGGTCCTCTCGGTCGTAATGGCGTCGGTACACCCGCAACGCCTCGCCTGTTGACATTCAATCGACGCGAGGCAAACACCCTTCATCCATTTCGAGTTCTCGTTTAACCCGTCCGACCGTTCGTCGAACGATAATGAAAAAAAAAAAAAATAAACACATTCGCGATAAGTGATAAGATATAATCGAGTGAATCTGCATCGATTCGGAAAGCAAATGGAACGAGATTCGGTGAACGAATAATAATCGAGAAGCAACAATGGCGGATCCGGAAGACGTGGGCGATGTAAGAGCCAACGACGAAGACGATCTCAAGATTTTCGAAACACTCTGTATATCGACGCCTCGACAGGTTTACGATATTTAAAAAATAATAATAAACGACATAAAAAAAAAATAAAAAAAATTGTTGCTTGCCAAAAGCACGAAATAATGTATTACAGCTTCATGTACTTCACCAAAAAAATCATATTTTTATTGTAAAACGCACGCACGTATCTTCACACACGACGCTTTGATAATAAATTTCGATATTCATTTTTTTATAATTTTTTGATTGACTTTTTTTGTTTTTTCTTATTTTATTAAATTGTCCAGCAAATGTACACAATGTGTGTGCGTGTGTGTGTATTTTTGATATCAATGCCGCCGCCATTTTTTTTCACACGCTTTTGTAGAAAATTAAATAAACATTGAAGTTGTGAAGCTATTCGATATTTATTTATTTATTTATTTTTGACTGACACATATATGCATATATATACATTTGACGATGGTATCAACGAAATTTCATCGAATTGATCTGTGAAACTTGAAATTGTCGTGTACAACCCCGCGTTACGTACGTCACCCGAACCCAAAGTGGAAAACATGTATTGACCTGACGAAGAACTGGGGTCGCGTTGCCATAGCGTTGCAAAGTCGATCGATTTTACCTGTCGACTCTATGAAAATGGTTAAAGGTGTTGGGAATTCGTTGTAATCAGCTGTTGTGTTGCTTATCACAAAACCAACGTAATATTATCAAAAGCATTTGGCACAACTCTTCATCATTTTATCAATATCCATGCTGTTTAAAAATTATGAAAAAAAAAAAATATTTTTGTATTACACATGAAAAGCCCTTTCAAAAAAAATCGGTTGCATCAGACGGACAGACACGCGAGTCATTTTACAAAGATTTCGTGTTATCGACCCTTTCGATTGGGAATGTTCGTGTCACGCTTGCGACCCGATATAGGATTGCCAATAAGTAGCTTCCGGATGGAAAAAAGAAATAAAAGCCACGAAACTTCAGCCTCGTTGTTGCCTCCAAACGGTTCACCAAATTTACGAGAATTTATTTATAAATATCGTGAAAAACTTTTGTCGAATGTAGCACGACGGAGCTTATTCGTGCATAGCACGAATCCCAGTCACGTTATACGTGCCTCATCCGGAAGTAGGCCCGATCGGTACAGACTGTGCTATATAAACGTATTTTACGTACACTATATAAGATAAGAGCGTGCTGATCGCAGTTTAGAACTCTCCTCAGTTCGTCGAGGATTCAAAACGAGAAACTTGCTTGCAAAAGCTACCACGAAAATTTTTCAGAAAATCATTTTTATTCGAGGTAATATCTATTTGAAAAAAAAAACACTGAACAAAACGAAAAAAGAAACACTGTGCACGATTAATCAGTCTTCTCACAAAATCGACGATCTGATTCGAATCGATTTTTCCAAATTATTGTAAAATTAACAAAAAAAAATAAATAAGTGTCAACTTCATCAAACGGATCTGATAAATAATTCGATAATAATCGAGATTGAGTTTACTTCTTTTAAAAAATTGTTTATCTATTCATTTCAGTTATTTATAAAATTTGATAAGTAATTCAATGATAATTAAGCGTCTCTTGACTCCTTAAAAATTATTTATTCATTTATTTGAGTCATTTGTAAAATCTATTAAATTATTTCCGTATCAATTGAGCGTCTGTTCACTTTAAAAAAAATTATTTATTCATTTATTTCAGTTATTTATAAACAATTAATGAAAAATGTGAGTCGGTGATACAAATGGAAAAGGTTAATGATAAAATACGTTGAAAGGTCGATAAACCCGTTTGTTCATCGGGGATAATCGAGTGTACGGTGTCAAGCTCGGAACGAACCACCTGCTGACCAATTTGAGCCGTGAAATTCAATCGAATCGAATAAATATGACTCCCCCGGAAATACCGAAGCGTTCGATACGTCCGCGATACGTTCATTGAATTTTATAACACTTCGGTTCCATAATTCCACAGCACCCACCACACCGGATGAAACAAAAGCTTTCGATCAAATAAATGTGTAACATAATCATCGAATTTCCACATCGTTATAATGCAACTTCGTAATTACGTCGAAATATCAATTTCCATTAAATACATCGTCGCATTTGCGAATTAATATTCATAACGTGATATAATTCAACCGCGATGGACTTCAAATTAATTTCAATCGTATCCGTCGAAGTTAATTGGTCGTTGAAACAATATTCATTAAATTGACATTGTCGAATTTCACGATAAATAAATTTTCAAATAAATTTATTTGAGTTTGAATTTTTTTTTAAAATTATTTTATTCATTTAATTTGCAAAATTAATTGAACGTTCATCGAGAGACCGTGTCTTTGATGGCAATTGACATGCGAGCCGAGCCAATCAGAAGAAACCAATCAAGTCAAAGACTGCTTCGTAAATTAATCTGAAATCTTACAAAACTCTTTTGCATTTAATTTTTTTGTCCTGCCTTACAAATTCATTGCTTCGTATCGATAAATCGACGTTTCAATGTTCCGACTTATGCACAGAGTAAGTTCAAACATTTACATATATATATACAGCATGATGCGGATGATGCCATGACTCATGACGTCACAACGACTCTGAGAAGCGAATTGGCAGCTTTGGAGTACAAACGAGATCGATTGACTTCCGAGGTAAAAAAAAACAATAATCTACATTTACAAAATACAAAACAAATTAAAATCATAACAATAATAATAATAACAACAACATTTATATTAATATTCATTATGTTTATTTAATTTAAAAAAATCATATTTTATTGATATTAATATTGATAATGATAATGATAATGATAACAGTTGCAAGAGATGAAGACGACAATGAGATCTCGAGATCAGCGAGTGACGGAACTTCAGGTCGAGTCTGATCAGCTTCGTGAGCAGGCCGCGAGACAAAATTCCGTCATTTCCAGTCTCAAAAAACGAATACAAGTTGGCTATCGATCGAACAATTAATTCTTTCATTTGTCCTTAAAATTATTTTGATGATTAACAATTTATCATTAATTTTCATTCTCTCGTTTTGAGGATCTGGAGGAAAGAGAGAGAAATTTGTACGCGACACAAGGCAGAAGCGAAATAACTGTTCAAAGTTTGCAACGCGATGTTAAATATCACGAGGACAAGCATCGTGATTACGAAAAAAAGATTCGTCAATTGGAACTCAATATTTCCGAAGAGATTGATCTAAAGGAACGTGCACGATTGAATCTTCAAGTACGATTGTTCGAAAACATTTTTAAAAAAATAGTTAAAATTTTAAAAAATTTGAAAACATTTTTAAAAATCGTGAATAATCGTATTAACAGTGAAACGTTGATTCGCAGGATTTCGTGAGAAGATTGGCACACGCGTTGAACGCCGAGTACTGCGATAGTTCACATCACAGTCCGGAAGTTGTGATACACAAAGCCGAGGAACTCGTTCAAGAGGTTAACAGACTGCGAACCAAGAGCACCAACGTCGAGACCCATTTGGCGAGTATGGAAGTAGATTCGAGAAGTTGTCGAGATGCATTGGATCGGGTTACGGCGGAGAGGGATCAATTGCAACGACAAGTAAACGGTCAATTGTCCGATCTCGATCGACTTCGTCAGGTATTGAGAAAAAAAAATTATAATAATAAAAAATAAAGGACAAATCGAAAAAAAAAATGCAGTTGAAAAATGAAATTTAATGATTATTGTTATATCTGTTGATCTAAATAATTTATTGATCCAAATAATTTGTTGATCTAAATTGATTGTTGATCTAAATCAATTGTTTATCCATATAATTCGTTGATCAAAATAATTTGTTGATTAGGACAAAGAATGTTTGGAAATGCAGTACAGAGTTGCTGAGAGAGAAGTAAATGAGCTCAGGGACAAATTGGTGAACGCTAATCGGAGCATAACGAGTGCCAATGGAAATATCACGAGTCAGGAAACCATAATATGCCAACTTCGAGGTTCGATGATCTCCCCCCCGACCCTCCAAATCAAATATCCAGTATTATTCATAGACCTGTACGAAATTTCATCAACAACGATAATTTTTTTTCTGCTTTTACAGACGACCTAAAACATCGCGAGGAAAAAGTTCAGAGAGTGCAAAACGAATTGCGACACTTTCTCGAGTCGCTCGCCGTTCTTCTGAGCAATCCCAATCGATTTGTCGAGTCCCAGGAAAATTCCATAAAGGATCGAATTCGTGAGATTCTCGCCGACAACAAGGATCACACGTTGGTTCGTTAATTTTTGTGATGGAATTTAAAAAAAAAAAGAGTCTTCAATGTTTTACAATAAATTATTTTGTTCCAATTGTAGAAAAAAAAAACGATAATTATCAAATTATTTGATAATTATTTACAACGTAATTTGATAATCATTAAAATTATTTCCCATCGAAAAAAACTTACGAGAAAAAAATAGAAATAAAAATAGATATAATAATTTAAATAATAAATAAATTTAAAAAAATACATATAATAATTGATTATTATTAAAAAACAATTTTGCAGAAAATTCAATCGCTCAAAGAAAAATTGAACACGGTGACCGAATCGGCTAATCATCAGACCGAATTGGCGGAGACGAGTATGATGAGAGTACGAAGTTTGGAGGATGAGCGATCTGCGTTGGAAGCAAAGATTCACAAGATCGAGTCGGAACTGACGAACAGCGAGCTCACGAGGGAATCCCTGCGACGAGACAAGCAAACGGTGAGGCGGAAAATATTCCACTTTGATCGATCCATCGATCGGTCAAACTAACGCCTGCATAATCTTTATTTTCTTCATTTTTTTTTTTTGGCACATTTTTTTAAATTCAATTCTTGTTACTTTTATTCAATTTTTTAAATATTAATTCGTTTTTTCCCACAGTTTACGTTATTCCTGGAACGTCTGGGCAAGGCGATGCAGATGGACGAGATCTCGCAGGAGATTGGACTGGATCTGCAGACCGAGGCTTTGCTCGTGCGAGCCGAGCAACTCGCACGTCTCGAGACTGACAAGATAGTCGACAAGGTAAAATGCCAAAAAAAAAAAAAAAACAATGCATCGCTTTATTCAATCCTGGAATTTTATTTCCACAATCTAAATCCTTGTTTTTCAAACGGACGAGCTTTTGATATCACGACGACATTTTTCTAAACGCTACCTATTATTATTATTATTATTATTATTATTATTATTATTATTCGTTTCATTACATTTTCAAAATTAATTATGATTAATTATTGGTATTTGATAAATATATTTGATAATATGAATAACGATTTTTTTTCGTTATCTCGAAAAATTTATGGAAATTCATTTGAACAAGGACTTGGAATAGTTTCGACGAATCTAGGTCGTGATAAAAAACTTTTGCATCGACTAATTCGTGTAATTATTTCGAGATGGTTGGTTATTCGAATTATTATAATCATTCAAGACGAGCCATATTTTTGCTACACTGTTTTTAGTTCGACGGTTAAATACCGGCAATTACATTATGACAAATGAAGAATTGAAGTGGTTAAACTATTTTTTTTTTCCTCAACAAAGATCCGCGCTTTCTCTGCGTTATTGTACAGCAAAATTTCTAATCTAGGATTCTCACTCATCACGCTGTGTCATGTATACATGTCGTGTCATACACGTGTTTGTGTGTCTGTGTGTGTGTGTATTTTTTCACGTGTTATTCTTGGGTATACTTCCGTGCAGCTCGTGTGCTGCAGCTACACGACACTGCCGAGGATAATAAGACGTGAGAGGTCCTTCCACGAACTTCCTTGTCTCAGAGAAGTAAGCCGTAGACTCGGCCAACGAAATAATTCGTTTATAGAACACTTTCGTTTTTGTTTTTTTTTTAGATTTGGAAAAAAAAATGATAGAAAAATGTATTTTAAAAAATCATGTAAAAATCATCACGATAACTCATTAATCATCATCAATTTCTTTCCACTCGATTATTCATTAGACGATCTGTACATTTTATTGATTCGTTTTTAGAACATTTAGTTTTTAGATTTTAGAAAAAATCATAGAAAAATAGAAAAAAACATAAAAATCATCACGATAACTTATTAATTATCTTTTTTTTTCCACTACATCGTTCATTAGACGATCTATAAATTGTAGAAATGCGTTTATAGAAAATTTCGTTTTTAGATTGAAAAAAAAAAAAAAATCACCACGATAATTCATTGCTCATAATTTATTATTTTCCATTCGATCCTTCATCAGACATTCGATGAATCATTTATTTTTATCGCGCCACAATTGCAGCTCATCAATCACTCGGTCGGACATCAATAATATTTCGCACGTTGAAAACACAATGCATCATTCGCATCGAATATTTAGAACGCATCCGCTGAACGTTAATAAAAAAAAAACAAGCAAGCTGCAAATAGTGAATTAAATTTTTCCGATTTTTCTTCTTGGGTCATTTGAATGTGCATTTATTATTCATTTTGTTTTTTTTTTTTTTCACAACTTTTATTTCCAGACTTCCGTGGTCTATCAGCTTCAACGTCGGGTGAGAACCCTCCGCGAACAGCTTCAACGCAGGGATCTTCATCTCGACCTTCTTCGGAGAAAATTGTCGCTCCAGGAAGACGGCTGTCGAATAAAATCAATGCTTCAGGCCGAACGCGACGAAGCGAACGTCAGGTAAACTTTTTTTTCACGATATTTAATTACTTTTCAATTTTATTCATTATTATTATTATAATTATTATTTTTCATCTTTTGTCAGACGACGACGATTTTTTTAATTACCATCATGGCTGCTTAAAAAACAAATTAATTTTCTCCATTTTATTTCTATCGAATTTCGTTCGATGAAAAAAAAAAAAAAATCATTTTTTATAATCGAAATATTTTGATATTGAAATTTGCAAAAAAATTATTCACAGAGCGAAAAAAGCTATGAAACAGATAGACAGACTGACGATCACCTTGGCAGAAGAAAAATCACGAAATCGTGAATTGACAGCCCAATTGACCGAAGCTGCTGATTACAAGGTCACGATTTTATTTATTTATTTATTTATTTATTTTGTTATTCATTGAGACAAATAAAATGATTCCGATTGAGTGAATATCGTTTTTTTTTGTTCAGATAGCCGCCCTCGAACGCGGTCGTAAGATCGAAGAGCTGCAGAAGCGTTTGGTGGAAAGCGAAATGTTGAGAACTCGTTACAGCAGAAAATTGACAATGGTTAAGGACCAAATGCGTACGACCAGCGAAACCGCCGAACAGGAACGTTCGATACACGATCATTCGCTTCAATTGCTGCGCGACGAGTTGGCACAAGTGAAACAAAGCTTGTCCGAAGTTACACGACGAGAATCTCAGGTTGGTAAAAAAAAAAAAAAAATAACGCTGCGGCAAATCAATTCACGATTAAAATAAAATAATAAAAATCAAATCAAATCAAATTAAATCCAATTAAATAGAAATTGCATAATAAAATTAAAACATAATTAAACCTCGACGTAAAATAATAAAATTGGATAATAAAATAAAAATTAAATTGAATTGAATAAAAATAAAATAATAAAGTAGAAATAAAATTTACTCTTAAAATAATATAATAAAATAAAAATAGAAACAAGTTTCAAAATTTGTTTTACAATTTGTTGTCTTGTTTGTTGTTGTTGTTTTTTTTTTTTTTTTCAATTGATTTTCATGCATTTCGCTGCAGTTGCAAAGCTTCCGTGTGTCGGTTGCCAAATTGTTATCCGAGCCAATCTGCACCCCGGATTACGAGATTATTTCGCGTCTGCAGAAGTTGGTCTCGGCCCATCGGGACTTCACCATGCTATCGCGAAGATACGACGAGCCACTGGACACCACACCGTCCAGATGCACCAGGTGATTTGTCTTTATTCAACAATTATTTTTTTTTCTTTTTTTCTTTTCTTCTTTCCTCGTTTTTCACTTTTCGTACGTCCAAAAGGAAAAAAAAACACACACACAGAACTCTTACAAGATCGTTCGAGTGTCTGTCCGTCTGTCCGATTGTCCCAAAAGATTTTTTTAGTAACCATGTGACCCTCGCAAACTTTTAGATCGATAACATTAATGTTAGAGATCTGTTTTTATTTATTTTTATTGTTAGTGATAATTGGGATTATTTCAGTATTCATCCGGTGCATTCGTCGCATCCTCCTCGATCCCCGGGTTCACGTTGCACGCGTTACGACGACAGCGGATTCGCCGATCCTCCGGATCTTCACGACATCGACGACGATTACAAAAGACCGTCGCGAAGCAGTTTGCTTCCGTGACGTCGAACGAAAATTCGGATCTAAATCGCATCACAATAAGCAAAATCAACTTAAAAACATTTTTTTGCCTTAAAAAAAAAAGAATATTTATTTTATTTATTTTATTTATTTTATTTATTTTATTTATTTTATCTATTTTATTTATTTTATTCTTATTATAAAAAAAAAAATTATTCAACATAAATGAGTATTCCATTACGTAAAAGGTAATTGTTATAATATCGCTGCAACGAGCACGTTAATGGGACGTTAACAATGTGTTCGTTTATTGAGCATCGAAATTTAGTACGAATATAATCATAGCCGACGAATCGCGAAAGTCGATCAATAATATTATTTTTTTTTTTTTGTTGTCCCATCTTCGGGGTCTTTATTCACCGAACGTCGGTGGAAAACCGCCGAACCTCGTGCAAGCCGTAATTCACAACGCAGACGCGTTACACCGGCGACGTCAGAACCGGAAGGAGCCTGCGTTGATTTACGACCCCCCCCGCGAAAAATGCTTTAAAACGACGCAAAAACGAAAAAAAAAATAATAATAATGGAGAAAAAAGATAAAATGAAGTAAATGAAAAAAATAAAATTGTAAGAAATAAAAAGAACAACCGGGGGCGATAATATTTTACTTTTGCACGGTCACGTACCCTTCCTCCGTGGCACGTTTTTCCACCCCTCCGCCCCCTTCCCCTCAAAATAAATAATAACAATGAAATAACAATCGACGTAACAATAGCGACGCGAAATAACCTCGTTTGCACTTGGAATTAATCGTCCTTTCGACAGTCGCGTGGGCGTTCGGTGAAAGTTGTGTCGATGTTTGAAAAAAAAAAAATAAAACGAACAAATAAAAAAATGAATAAAAAAAATTGAAAAAAATATCCCTCGAGTTACGAATTTTATTTGACGTTGTTGGGTCGTTGCATAACCGAAGACGACGAAGCGTTTATGAGGGGGTTGGGACGGAGGACTCCTTCCCTCTCTCTCTCTCTTTCTCTTTCTCTCTCTCTCTCTCTCGCTCTCGGGACTCGGGCCCCGCCGCGGTTTTACGTCCATGTAGGAGGAGGCCAGACTGCAGAATGGGGTCCGAGTGGAACAACCGCATTCCAGGATGCAGACTGCCGAGAAGAGCCAACCCGGCCGCAGAATCCGCGGTCCACGGTTCACCGCGAACGAACAACCATCAAAAGAACCACGAATCGCGAAGCAGGAAGAAATCGAATTTTTTCATGGACCCAAGTGTGATAATTTTCGAAGCCCTCGAAGATTGTCTCTCGCAAAATTTTTCATGACATTTTATTTTCTAATTTTTTTTTTCTCCGAAAACTCGCGAGTTGAGTCATCCATAAAAAAAAAACTGGGATGTTTGAAAAGAAAAAGACAATTACGTATTTTTATTATTTCCAGCATCCTTTCGATTAATGACAATGAAATAAAAATAATAAATAATTCTGATAATCAATAACACCTTGAAATTAAATTGAGGAGAGTTGCTCGTTATTCGGACACTTTGAGGTGGATTTTCAAGTTTTTTTTTCTTTAAAGTAATTTTTTGAATTTATTGGAACAAAACTGAGTGAATATTTTTATCAAAAAAAAAACGCAAGACGAAATATTATTTTTATCTTATTTTCCAATTTATAATAATAATAACAATAATAATAATAACAACAACAACAACAACAACAACAACAACAATAAAGTTCTTGCTTCAATATTTAATTTAATGAAAAAAATTCCTTCATCAATAAAATTTCAACCGTCAGATCGAGTCGAATGTGCATTTGCATCGAAAGCTCGTGACGTTGAATTTTTTTTTCAGTTTTTTCGTAAAAATTCATCGTGCGAATCTCGTGTCGACCGTACAAAGACGAACGTATCATCCGGCTCAAAGTTACAAAAAAAAAACAAAAAAAATACGATGACCATCGTTTCCACGCGAGATCCAAGATTTTACAAATTCACGAATGCCCGATCGCGTGTGCGCGTACGTTTATTCCGCGACGTCTCACAACAAAATAAATCTTTGCGTCCTGTTTCGTTGAAACGTACGTGTGTGTGTGTGTGTGCGAAAGCACGTAACTCGCGTGACGGAGTTATGCACTCGCGCATAAGGCACACACGTTCTCGTTACCACGATGTCCAAACGTTGACATTAATACCAACGAAATAATAAAAATAAAAAATAAAAAATGTAGAAAAATGTAGAAAAATGTAGAAAAAAAAATAAACAAATAAAATGTCCTTGCACACGAGGGACGGTACCCATATGACACACTAATACGACAATCACTCGAGGGATTAAACGTGACAATGTGAGTTATGATTAACCTCAATTATTGCTGTATTCACATTCAAGGACGACAACAAAAATTATTTAACTCCACCACAAGTTCAACGTCCTGCGGAAAATAATTTTCTTATATCACATTTGTCACGAAAAAAAAAAAACAACAATTTAAATAATAAAAATTGATATAATTATATTTATCAAGGGAAATTTTTATTCAAGTTATAATAATAATAATTCTATTGCTCACATAAAAATGGATAATCGAAAAAATGATTATTTCTATTTTTTTTTGTATTTAATTGTTAGTCTAAAATTGTTAAAATGAATCTCTAAATAAAATGCAATTAATTTGTTGTGGAATAAATGGTTGTTGTCCATTTTTTGGAAGAATCGTGTAACGAGAGGACAGCACGACAGCACGTAGCGACGAGATTGGATTATGCCAAGAGACATACACATATATATATATATATGTATATATATAGTGGTTCTACTTTCGAGACCTTTTGTGCGACTGCCCTCGCTCTATTCACGGATCTCCGTACAGTACCTCAAGCTTCTTACGATTCCACGGCTAGAGAGTCTTGTCTCCCCCCCCCCCCCCATTTAACTCTTTTCCCCCGGCCCGACGACACTTCCTGTCTCCGCAGGAATACGATCTCAACGACGATTGCCGAGCTACAGAAGACCGGGGCGAAATGACAACGATCTTTCCATCTCAAATTTAAAAAAAAAAACACAAAAATAAATCTACAAAAAAGAAAATTATCGATAAACAAAATAATGACAATGACCACAAACCAAAAAAGATTCGAACAACATAACCCATTCACGATCATTCATTTCGACCGCAGCAATAATTTTTTACACGCAGAAGATTTATGTTCAAGAAAAAATAATTATTTTTAAAAAAATTAAATACCGCCAATGGAAACCATTGTAAAATATTCTAACAAATTTTATTTTTCTTCATAATCACGAAATGAAGGAAGAAAGCTGATGAGATATATTAAAAACGACTCCTTGTGTCACATGGCCCCGGTCACCGGGTTACAAAGTCGTCGTACTTGGTTCTAAAAGACAAGAAGACGCCATTGAATCGCGCAAAAGTTGCAGATTGTGCTGTCGGTATATTCGCGGCTTAACGCCACATCAATATCCACCTCGTGGCGTCAGGTTACCATCCACATGTGTGTGTGTGTGCATGTGTATTACAAACTCCATTGCCCGTATAAATAATCGGGCGCAGAGCGGTAAACAGTCGTTGAAGAAGAAACACGGAATCCCCCCGGGTAATAGTCTCGGTAACCATTACCGTTGAAATATCCACGAAGAGGCCAGCCAGATGGGATCATCCGATATCATACAATTTCAAAGTATTCGTCAGACGACACCTCACATCGATTGTTGCCATTTTTATTTTCCGTAGCTGTTCAAGTATTTTTTTTTATATCAATTTTTTTTTTTTTTTTCATATTTTCTTCTACTATTTCAATCCGTATCGCGGGGATTTCTATTTATATCCACTTCGGTGACGCTGTCGATGTCCGTTATCTGTGATTGCACGATAAGCCGTTGAAATTTATATATATATATATGTTTTTTTTATATTTTTGTTTTTGGGACGGTGGATTCGCTTGACGATGAAAGAGATTGACAGGAAAATTCTGAACAATCGTATCGAGGATCCTGAAACGAGATGGAAAGACTGCAACACGATGCATCCAAATGAGCGGTGTTGGGCCATTCCGAGTATCTTACCGCGCATGCTCGATGCGTCAACGAAGGACCGGTCCATTCTCTCACGTTTTTCCGGTTTCGTCGTCGCTCGCACCACGGAGCGAATCACGCAACGTCGACGTACCACGCACACACACACACACACACACGATGAAAAACCGCGACGTGCATTCACCCTGCGCGCGTGAGACCACCGCGATGCATATTATTTACGTTACTCGTTGGATTTTTTGTTTTTTTTTTTTTCGCTCGCGGTTATCGCTCGAAACGATTACGCGTTGCTCGGACGATAAACGTTTTCGCGGTTTGTAACAATTATTATATTTATCACAACGATGTTTCGCGTCTTTGTCTCGTCTCGATTATTGCAATTGCCAATCAAATTGGCCCATCTTGGATGACGCCCGATGCTATTTCAACGCGATGACTATGCGCATTCGTGTTTTCGATTTACCCTCCTTCATCAATTTTACGAAAACACAACCATCGGTGATTCGTTAATGACGAAAAAAAAAAAAAAAATTGAAAATTGCAATCGACGATGACTCACGTTGATTTGTGTACTCCATTGAATCTGGAATCACATTACTTTGTCCCAACGTACGTTTTACTATTTTTTCGACTAGGTAAGAATTTTTTTTTGATTTTTTATCAAAATTTTATTTACCATTTGTCTCTTCGTAAGAGAATTTGAAAAAAAAATATTAAATCACATTTTTTTAATCCATCGACGTGTCATTAAATTCCCACGCCATGGCTGGACTTGATTAAAACGATAAAAAATAAATCTGTCTTACCGACCGAGTCGCTGTTCTTTAATTCGTTTGAAAAAAAAAAATATATATATATAGATTGAATATTTTTTTACGTTCCTCGGACGAAGACTCGAGTCGAAGCATACGGTCACTCGGTTTTTCCACCGTCTTATCGCCATTTGGACAATAATTGATAAAGCTCTTTGCTCGTTACGTTTATTCTACTTTTTTTAAAAATCGTTATTATTCTTATTTTATTTTTTTTTACGTCGTCGTCGTCTTGTCTCGTGTTTCGAATCTTTATCGAGATCTATCGTTAACTCGTAAGCGCCCATTAAAGCGATGCCTAACGTTGCCGTCTTCATCGTGAGTGCGAGAGAGACAGCGATGTGGCAGCTCGCTGGCGGAGCGAGAGAGAAGGTCGCTCCGAAAGTTTCACAATAGTCTTAAATTCGATCCCCGGACTCTTCGACACATCGACGCTTCCGCCATTTTCCGCTCAAACGACGATTCGTCTTTAACGTCCCGACGTAAAAACGACTTATCTTTTGTATCACAGGTTGAAAAAATGAAGAAATAAAAAAAAAAAGGAAAAGAAAAAGACGAAACTTTTGTTCGTTTGTTCGACGTTCGGAGTCATTATTGCGACGATGTTCTGAGTCGCCGACTAACGATCGCGATAACCTTGTCATCGTCATTATCGGTCTTCGTGAGCTCGACGATGAAACTTGGAAAATAAAATTCCAAAGCGTCTCGACGCGCTTTGATAAAGCAATTGTTCGACAATTTTTTTTTCAAAATATTTATTTTTATTTATTTTCGATTTTTAATTCCTCTTTGAGGTAAGCTAATTGTAAGTGCAGCTGTTGGAAGTATTGCAAAATTTAATTATCGAAGTTTTTCATTTGGAATTTGAAAGAAAAAAAAATGTTATCGTTGAAGCCCGTAAAAATGTGTAATCGGTTAGGCAAAACGTTCGATAGCTTCATTCCGATATCCACGATCGATCGTCATTCCTGCACGAACATTGAGGGCTTATCGAAAATTATCTGCCTGGCAACAGAACTAATCCCGAAACGGCTTTCCTCACGCGAAACCGTTTATCGATTTAATTTCGATGTCATTATGTTCATTATGTATCTTCGAATCTGCATTTTTTAATATTTCAATTTCTGCATATAATAATAATAATTATAATAATGATAATAATTCTGAATTTTACTTGCACAACTTTCTCAAGTTTGTTACAGGCTCCCCCTTTTCCCACTTATAAATATTTAATAATATAATTCATAGTCGAAAGATCCTCAAAGACTCCTTGATATAATTTCTCCATCGACTTTTGACGATTAATCATCAATTTGAAGTTGGCACATCGTCAAGCCCGATCCGTGTCAACCATTTTCCTCTTCCCAGTTCGCACCGTCGACCGACAGAGGCGCCAGCTGCGATTTCGAATTAACTCACGATCCCCTTGGCAACAATCTTCGATGACCCAGTTTTCGCATTTTTTTTTTCCGAAAAATAAAAAATATCGATAATTATTTATTTTCTCGACGCAAACTTTGTCTACTTTCGTCGTCTTTGAATTATTAAAAAAAAAAAAAAAAAAACGTAAATCGAAGGAAATACTTTGACGACGGAAAATCATCTGGGATCGTAAAAGTCAACGACCTCAACAATTTACACTCGACAATGTTCCCCACTCGTGTCACAACTATTCCACTCAGATTACAACCAAAGGAGAACACTTATCATCGTCGAAATGAAAAAAAAAAACAAAAAAACAAGAAATAGATAAACCAACAATATCATTAATATCGTATTAAAAAATAATTTCGTTGGAATTCATGTAAAATGTTATTGATTTTTATAGAACACCCAGAATCGTCAATGTTGACCCTCCCTTGAGCCTCCCTGGACCCCCGAATGATATAAAATAAAATAAGATGTTGTCAAGTGAGTCATTTCATATTTATTTAAATTGGAATCCAATTTTTCATTTATTTTTTTTAATTATTGAATATCAAGGAATTGTCGGATAATCGTCATCTTCAACTTTTCGTCGTCCAATTAATTTGGCAGCTTGGTTTCTCATGTGTCGATAAATTTGCGCTTGGTAGCAAACAATTTAGGCGGAAGGGAAAAAAAAAGTCAAATTGCAGGAACAATATTGTTCGATATAGAAACGAAGGTGAAAATGGAGAGACCTAAGCTCGTGTGAGTTCATGGCTGATGACTCGTAGCCAAGGTCGGTATAGCGAGTAGCGAGTGCGGATAATCATGATACTGGATATCGCGTCATGACCCAGCTCATTGCTGCAAATGAGATTTGAACGTTCACAAACGGGTCAAGAACAACGAAAAGAGAAACTCGCTCAGGCTAAGCCGGTTTGTCCCGTGTGTTCGCTTTGTTTCACTTTGTTTCACATTGTTTCTCTCCAACGTTTTACGGTTCTTCCGTTATCCACGAGTGTCCCACGAATTTTTGGCAGCCTTTTCGTTTTTTTTTCATGTAAAAAAAAAACAACAACAACAAGTACTTAAAAATCGCTTAAGCGCACAATTAGGTGAGAAAGTTGATACGATTGGGTTACCCCATTTAAGAATATCTATGCCTAATGCAATTTCAGGATTACCGGAACGCATTTGTTTGTCATCCGTGAAACCCATTATAAAATAATTAACCACTCGCGAGAATTATTGTCTCAAGATTTTCATGATTTTCATGATTTTTAGGATTACGATGTATATGTCGGTATCAATATTGTTGTATGGGAATAAATTTATCCGTGTAATTCGTTAAATTTTGTCTCGAGGTTTATCATAATAATAATAATTACATAATAATAATAATAACATTAATAATTTAATAATTTCAACTATTACACATAGTTACAATAGTTCATAATTTCATCCCAATTATAATTACCGACACTATTATTATTATAAATTCAACAATCTATAAATTCACTATCATCATTATAACGTCAACAATCAACAATTAAATAATAACACCAAGTTACCAAAATAATAATTGCATCTTATTAAAACCAATTTAAATCGTTATAAATAAATTTGTCGACAATCGGTGAAAAATTGTCGACTACAATTTTCCACCAACGACCTCACTTTATATATATACACAGTTTTTTGCCGTTTTGGTGAATCGCGTGAAATAAAACTTTTCGTTCGGTGAACCGAAGCCCTTGGTGAAGTTTGTTGGGAAAATGCAAATATTCAGGTGAGAGAAGCAACGTTGAAACTTTTCGTGAGAAGAAAATATAAGTGAACAGGGGGTAAAGGTGTGGGAGGAGGGGGAGGTGGCACACAGATGCTTCAACGGTCCTTCGTGAAGGCGACGAATGCGAGAACCGGAATGGAGAAAGCGAATTTGAAGAAGGTTCCTCGAGTAGGAAGGGAGAGAGGGGGGGGGGAGTGGTCGCCCACGAAGATTGTGAGAAACGAGATGTACATTATTTGCATCAAACCCGACGAAGCTTGCCACATTTGCCCGAGCACAGTTCGAAAGTCACACGAAAAACTTTTCGCATTATTTTCGGCCCCCAACTTGTTGACCCAAGATTTTCCAGGCTCAACCTGCTGCACCCCTCCCCAACAGGTCCACGAAATAATGGGTCATAAAGCCAACCGGGCAATAAAGCAACGTTTTTCGAACGCTGTGGCTGTCACGCAAAATATTCGTTCAAAGTCGTAAATAATAAATGCAGCACGTGCTTTGCGGTTAAATATATTTTTCTTTCTTTTTTCTCTTTGCGAAACCTGAAATTTCAAATTTCAACGTGAAATCACGAAAATTCGCCGAACCATCGAAGTCTCGTGGAAAAATGTGGCCGACACGTGTCGCAGAACGCGAGAAATATATTTTTTTTTTTTTCAAATTTTAATGTGACTGGAAATTATTTATTTATTTTTTGTATTTTATTCAATTTTTTTTAAAGGTGATTTTTGAAAACGATTTTGGATTTATTGAAATTTTACGGAGGAATGTGTTATTGATTATTTTCAAAGTACGCTATCGAAAGTTTTGAACATTTGAAAAATATTTTATTTTTATTTATTTTTTTCGGAGAATAAAGATTTTTTTTTTTCATCAAGATCGAATCGACGAGTGAGTATTATCGACAAATTCCATAACCCGTATCAATTTCGTTCGTGTAACCTGTACACGAACGAACGATTATTGCGTTATGTTTCAACCTTGACTCGATCGCGCTTATCGACTTAACAAATTATCTGTTTGAATTATGATTCGAAGAACAAAACTTCACTTCGATCGAAAGATGGCGGACAGGATGTGGTATCTAATCGACTATCGCAAAAACGTAATTTTTTTTTTATTGAGACCAACAGTCACTTATGTACCTTCGTTAATTATACTTCTCATCGTTGATCCATTTGAAAAGAAAATAAAAATATTGCTGTCGTTCACATTGCAACTATTTTTGCTCCGTTCGTGACAACGTGAGAACAATTCACAACAATGAGTCGAAGGAGGAGTCGAAGAAAAAAAATTAGCTCTCGCTGATAAGTGTTCAATTAAATTGCCTATCGCGATTAAAAATTGAAAGAATATACACATTTTTATTTCTAAAATCATTGAGTTCTTTATCATCCACGCACCGGAAATGTCGATAATAAATTATGATACGAAACAAGTTGTGCGAACGTTTTTTTTTTTTCTTCTTCGTCCACTATCGTCCATCGACTGTAAGTCTCCGGTATCATCTCCCACGATTAATGAACTTCATTCTCAACCGATTTTTCATTGCAAGAAAAATTTATCTACCCTTAAAAACGTTGACAGGAAAAAAAAAAAGTATTTTATTTTTTAAGAATTTTAAGAATTTTATGTTTAATTATTTATTTTTTGGTTTTGTCAATTCTCTTTTTTTTTTTTACGACTAACGAAATTCGTACTTTGTACCGTGTTTTTCCAAGATTAGATAGACAGTCGATTGTAATCGAGATACGATATCCGTTGGGTGATAATGTTACGTAAAAAAAAATAGAGTAGTTCGATGATTAGCCGGCCGAATTTGCCAGAACCTCAAACGTTTTTTTGGTGTTACGTAAATTGACAAATAATAATAATAATAATTAATATTATTATCACTGATCGATGATTCATTTATTGGTCGAGCAGCAGGCCTCTCACAAGACTCGGTATCATTGCCGTCTCGTCAGCAGTGTGCAACGTTCATCAGAACAATCGATCCTACTACAAAAAAAAATCTTTCGATTAAATAAAATTTCGATAAAAAAAAAATAAGAATCAACGCACAACGACGATGGCGATGCAACAGCTACGTCGACCGTCGTTATTTTCGGTCGAATGTTGTTTTCGTCCTCCTCCACCCCCTCCCCCCTCCCCCCACCCTCACGACGATCCCAATCGATTTTTAATTATTGACGTCGTTCTGCAATGCGTCGTAGACCCAAAAATCATCGATAGCGTCTCAAATAAATGTATTCCGTCATCTGAAAAAAAAAACCAAAAAAAAATAATGATAATACAGAACGAAGACAAAACGATTGTAGAAGATGCAATCAGCCACGTGATAATAATGACGATTCGTAGCAAGTTATTCTTCGACTCGTCACGTGACTCAAAAACGTTGCAATTGTCCAATTAGGCGAAATTTCAATCGTCGAAAAAAAAAAAAAAATTTACGATTCGTCGACGTTTTGCAACAAAGAAAAAAATCGTTCGATTTTTTTTTTGACTAGCTATTCGAGTTAGTTGCGCTGAATTAGATTATCACACACGTGTTATCCGTGTTCGAGTGAGTTTTTTTTGGGACAGGCCCCGTAGGTGAGTGGTGGGTGGTGGCTCAACGACGAACATGAAAAGCCCAATGTTTCGGTGGGCTTCTTCGATTTCGATCATTGGCCGTCGTTCGTGAAGGTTGGACGGTCGCGCGAGTCACGATTATCGACGTTTGAGATTACACGGCGATCGTTAGGAGAACGACGGAGACGAGAAATAATTGAAAAATAAAATCGTCGAACGACCGAAAATGGTGTCCTTACGAGTGTCCGTTGTGTTTCTTCTGTTGATCGTTGCGATCGCCAGTTATCATCAAGGTTAGTGAACACGCGAAATTGTCAAACAATTATCGGTGCAATTTTTTGTAAATTGTGTTTTTTTTATAAAAAAAAATGTTTTTGTTCACTGACGTCGATTAAAATATTGTGAATCGCAAAATGGTTTTGTAAATAAATTTAACTTTCGATAATTCATCGTAATTTGATGATGACTATATAGTTCGCTTGATAATAACTTTATAATTGATGAATATTTAGTTACTTTGGTTATTAATATTATTATAATTATTGTTATTATTATTCAAATGTTCGAATGTTCTGTCATTTACAATTCGTGAATGTTCATTGTGAATTTTTTCGATAATATTTCGTGACTCATTGAGAATTGTCCTTTTCGAGTAACATAACGTTAAACAATAATATTTTCCGTCGGTGTCGATGAGACATTTTCCGGAATGGTTGGTACTGATAACGTGTGATCGATGAAATGCAACTGAAGATTCTAGAATATCGATCTCCATTGTGAATACGATAGTAATAATTCTAATAACATCATTAATTAAAAAAGAAAGAGAACAATGAAAAAACGATAAATGAACCGGTTGTTCGATGAATTCATTGATTTCCAGCGTTGGCTCTGAAATGTTATCAATGCACATCGACGAACGATCCAAACTGCAAGAGCAACCCGAGAAAAACGAAGCAAATAGACAGCAAAGTTGAACCGCCCCCACCGACGGCGACCATAGGTACAACACAGGCCGTCAATACAACATTGGCTCCCTCACCGACACCGGCCCCCAATACGACACTGGCTTCCACTCCGACACCGGTTTCCATTACGACATTGACCTCAGATTCGACACCGATCCCCAAAACGACATTAGCCTCAGATTCGACACCGGCTCCCAATACGACACCGGCTCCCAATACGACACCGGCCTCCTCTTCGACACCGGCCGCCGATACAACATTGATCTCGGATTCGACACCATCCCTCAATACGACATTGGCCGCAGATTCGACACCGGTCCCCAATACGACACTGGCTTCCTCTCCGACACCGGCTTCCAGTACGACGTTGACCTCAGATTCGACACCGGCTCCCAATACGACATTGGCATCAGATTCGACACCGACTCCCAATACGACACCAGCCTCCTCTTCGACACCAGCCGCCGATACAACATTGATCTCGGATTCGACACCATCCCTCAATACGACATTGGCCGCAGATTCGACACCGGTCCCCAACACGACACTGGCTTCCGCTCCGACACCGGCTGCCAGTACGACGTTGACCTCAGATTCGACACCGGCTCCCAATACGACATTGGCCGCAGATTCGACATTGGCTTCCTCTCCGACACCGACTTCCAGTACGACATTGACCACAGATTCGACCCCGGCTCCCAATACGACATTGGCCGCAGATTCGACACTGGCTTCCTCTCCGACACCGCCTTCCAGTACGACATTGACCTCAGATTCGACACCGGCTTCCAGTACGACATTGACCACAGATTCGACCCCGGCTCCCAATACGACATTGGCCGCAGATTCGACACTGGCTTCCTCTCCGACACCGACTTCCAGTACGACATTGACCTCAGATTCGACACCGGTCCCCAATACGACATTGGCCTCAGATCCGACACCGGCTCCCAATACGACACCGGCCTCCTCTTCAACACCGGCCGCCGATACAACATTGACCTCAGATTCGACACCGGCTCCCAATACGACATTGGCCGCAGATTCGACACTGGCTTCCTCTTCGACACCGGCTTCCAGTACAACATTGACCTCAGATTCGACACCGGCCTACAATACGACATTGGCCTCAGATTCGACACCGGCTCCCGGTACGACCCTGGCCTCCTCTTCGACACCGGCCGCTGATACAACATTGATCTCGGAATCGACACCGGCCTCCTCCAATACGCCATTGACCTCGGATCCGACACCGACCTCCAATACGACATTGGCCTCAGATTCGACACCGGCCCCCAATACGACACCAGCCTCCTCTTCGACACCGGCCGCCGATACAACATTGATCTCGGAATCGACACCGGCCTCCAATACGACATTGGCCTCGGATTCGACACCGGCCCCCAATACGACACCAGCCTCCTCTTCGACACCGGCCGCCGATACAACATTGATCTCGGAATCGACACCGGCCTCCAATACGCCATTGACCTCGGATCCGACACCGACCTCCAATACGACATTGGCCTCAGATTCGACACCGGCCCCCAATACGACACCAGCCTCCTCTTCGACACCGGCCGCCGATACAACATTGATCTCGGAATCGACACCGGCCTCCAATACGCCATTGACCTCGGATCCGACACCGACCTCCAATACGACATTGGCCTCAGATTCGACACCGGCTCCCAATACGACACTGGCCTCCTCTTCGACACCGGCCGCCGATACAACATTGATCTCGGATTCGACACCAGCCTCTGATACGACATTGATCTCGGATTCGACACCCGCCTCCAATACGACATTGGCTCCCTCTTCGACACCGGTCTCGGATGCATCAACTAGCGCGAAACCCGAAAAATCTGGTAACGTACACAATCTAACAAAAGTCTATCGTATCTATCGTAAATTCAGAGAACAATCGATGCATCAGCATTGGGTCGCAGAGTCTCTAAAAAATAATTATTCGAATCATTCGACATTACGACGAAAATAATATTTGTTT
Organism: Diplazon laetatorius; assembly: GCA_963662125.1. Taxonomy (NCBI): domain Eukaryota; kingdom Metazoa; phylum Arthropoda; class Insecta; order Hymenoptera; family Ichneumonidae; genus Diplazon; species Diplazon laetatorius. Next base: position 571,801 of record OY759163.1, on the reverse strand, counting down.
CTTCGCGAATCTCGCATGTACGCAATTGTTACAGAATCCCCCATTGCCGCATCTCTGTTACGTCTTTTGGGTGTGAAGCGTTTCAGACGCGACGCTGTCCAATCCGATGAGCCCAAATTCATGTGCTACACGTTGACATACAAAGGTCCGTAATTTTTTTTTAACTTTTTTTTTCTCTCGACGGGAAAATTATTCGATGCATTCTCGTTGGTCGATGATTCTCCGGCGAACAGAAGGAGAAAAAATGTAAAATTACATTCTCCGTTGTGTTTCGTTTGACAGGTGACAACGGAGAAGTAATTACCGAACGAGGATTATACAAGGAAGAGAATGCGGTCTTACCAGCTTGCGAAATGTTGCAAGCTGGTAAGACATCAGCCGAATGCAAGGTTTGCACCGAAGACGGTTGCAACTCTTCGTCCAGTCTCAGCTTGGGACTGATGTCCATTCTCGTGCCTGCAGCAATCATCGCTATTTTCGCACGATAAAAAAAAAATGAACAACAACAACGACAATTAACAATAATATTATTATCACCGATTGGTCGTTCGAACGAGTATAACTTGTCGCTTACTCCAAACCCTCAACCTTTACCTTTATCGTTCCACGATTTTCTAAACTTTTCATCTATTCAAGTTCCCTCCCCTGCTGCCCGCCCGCCCCACATTTGTTGATACGTGCAATTCATTCCAGATATTTTGTTAAAACTTTTTTTTTTCCAGCTAATGTATTTACGATTGAATGAAATTAAATAAAATCATGGAATATTTTATGACGGGAGAGATGAATTATTATTATCATTATTTTTTTTTTTTTTTCTAAACGACGATGATTATTGCTTGTTACATTCGTCAATGCGCATCGATCGTTACAATTTAATTTCGTCATTCGCGCGATTGACGATAATTCAACGGAGTTCGAAACTTCGAAAACGACAGTACGAAGATTAGATAGACGTCGATTGTAATTCAAGATACGATATCCGTTGGTGATAATTTTTTCGAAAAAAATAAATAAAAAAAAAACAGAAAATAGATTAGCTCGATGAGTAACTCGCCGAATTTTAGAGACCCAGTTGTCAAGGTTGACTCACAATCGAGACGTGATGATAAAAATAATTAGTTGAGTGGACAATCACTCGCCTTCGATATTTCATATATTTTTCATATATTTTCGGGAAAAAAATGGAATAAAGATGGCTTATTTGAAAAAAAAAAAAAATTCTGTAAATTCGAAAACATTTTTCAAATTTTCATCGTTCTTCAAAACGTTTAAATTGTAGTCCACGAACACCGTCTCATCGACGATGCATCACCAATCTCCCCATAATGACCATTCGTCGTGAATTACACGTCCAACTTCCTCATAATGACCATTCGACGAAAAAAAAAACGTCAAATAGTCATTACGAGGACATCGTTACTCAGTCACCGATCAATCCGACCCAAATTTCAATTTCCAAAAAGTAAAAAAAAAACCAATTCACGAAATTCGACGAAATAGTACAAAAATAATAATCGTTCGATTTTTTTTTTTTTTCAAGCACTTGTCACCCGCATAACGAGTCCGATCGGTCTCGAGTATCGAGTACATCATCCTTCCTTCCCTCCACCCCCCCCCCCCCGACATGATGGCCGAACAAACAAGAGCACGATAGGCGGATAACAAAAAAAAAAAGAGAGAGAAAAGATTATCCGAAAATGTCCGTGCGTTTGATTCGCTTGGTCTTGTCTAGTCAAAGCTCTCGGTCGTCGTCGTATCGATCAACCTGGTCGTCTCGGTTATGAAGGCTGATAAGGATCACCGTGATCGCCGATACGTCGAGCGTCGGGGAGCCTTTTTTTTTTTATCGCACGGGCCGCAATAAACGCCCGAACCCGATGGGGTGGGAATGAGCGGTCTAACGAGGGGTGGGGCGGGATAACAGAAAAAGGCCAATGTTCCGGTGTGCCGGTTGCACTTCAATAACGATCATCGAACGTTGTTCATCGAGCTCGAACGGTTTGTCGCGACAAGTGCATATTTCTTTTATTATTTTTTTTTTTCCTTGAAACATTATCACGAAGAATTTTTTACCGAACGATCTGCGTCGACGGAAGTTTCGGGATCGAACGGATTAACACGTGCGACAAATTTTTCGGAAACACGACGAAGACGGAAATTTGAGAAAAATTGAAATTTTGTTGTTGTAGTTTTTTTTTTTTTTTTTTTTTTGAAAAGTGAAAGAAACGAAAATGGTGTCCGTAAGAGTGTCCGTCGTGTTGCTTCTGACGATCTTTACGATCGCCAGTTATCATCAAGGTTAGTTGAATAACGCGAAAATCACGCGATAATGAACGGTGCAATTTGTTCTTTGAGGTGCCGCATTGAACGAAACATTTTTTTGCCGATTTGTTTTACATTGTTTTTTGTTTTGTTTTTCATTTTTTTTTATCGGTGACGATCGTTATCGTTTTCAATTGTCTCACGAATCGAAAAATCGGTTTTTTTTCTTACCGATCTTAACATTCGATAATTTTTAGTAACTTGATATTAAATATGTGGTTAATTTGATGATAATCATGTAGTTATTATTATTATTATTATTATTCAACAATTCGATCGAGATCATGCAACTTCGAAATTTTTAATTTGATCAACCGATCGACGCATTCGATTGTCTCACCAGCCTCATTGCAATTTAAAAAAAAAAACCAATAATAATAATAATAATAATAATAATAATAATAATAAATAAACAAAAAAACAAATAAAATTGACGATCGAGTGTTTTTTCGTTTATTTTCGGACATTGATCGGGCGTTGAACAAACACGACGACGATCCAACCGATATATCGTAAAATTTAATTAAATTTTCAGGATTGGCTTTGAAATGTTACGTGTGCGAATCGAGCAACGATGCGAACTGCGTGGATAAGCCGAAAGACACGGCGAACAGTCTGATCGAATGCAAAGTTCCGGAACAAACATCGTCGTCGATCCCAGACACGACAACGGCCGCAGTTCCGACAACTGAGTCGAAGGAGACAAGTCCCGCGGACAAGCCAACGACGACAGTCTCGACAACTGAGTCGAAGGAGACAAAGCCCACGGACAAGCCAACGACGCCAGTTTCGACAACTGTGTCGAAGGAGACAAAGCCCACGGACAAGCCAACGACGCCAGTCTCGACAACTGTGTCGAAGGAGACAAAGCCCACGGACAAGCCAACGACGCCAGTCTCGACAACTGAGTCGAAGGAGACAAAGCCCACGGACAAGCCAACGACGCCAGTCTCGACAACTGAGTCGAAGGAGACAAAGCCCACGGACAAGCCAACGACGCCAGTCTCGACAACTGAGTCGAAGGAGACAAAGCCCACGGACAAGCCAACGACGCCAGTCTCGACAACTGAGTCGAAGGAGACAAAGCCCACGGACAAGCCAACGACGCCAGTCTCGACAACTGAGTCGAAGGAGACAAAGCCCACGGACAAGCCAACGACGCCAGTCTCGACAACTAAGTCGAAGGAGACAAAGCCCACGGACACGACAACGACCGCAGTTGAGACATCGACGAAGAGTTCCGGAGCAGCTGAAGGTAACTCATCGTACAATCGAATTGAAATCCATCGTGTGTCTGTCGTGAATTAATTGAACCATCGATGCAGCAATAACATATTGGATCGACAAATTTTTGAATTATATGAATTATTCGAATCGTTCGACTTTTCGGGATCGATTGATTATGAATCTACGTGTGTGTTTTTTCGTATTACACGAATGTCTCTTGACTGACCCAACAAATATTTCGAAAAAATATTACAAAATTAAATTTATCATCGATTGTCAAAGTTTATCAATTTGTTTGTTTGTTTTTTTTTTTCACGAATGTCATGTGCTTGATTGTTCCAGAAAATCCTGCCGTCAAATCTGTGCGTAGTCTTTTCGGTCTGGAGCGTTTCAGACGAAACGCCGTTCAACGCGATGGGCCCAATTTCGTATGCTACACGTTGAAGTACAAAGGTTCGTTGTTTTTTTTTTTTTTTCAATATTTATTTCTCTCGACGCGAAAATGAATCGATGCATTTATCGTTGCTCGATGATTTTTCGTTGAACGAAAAAAAAAAATAGAATTTATCACATTTACCATTGTGCTTTGATTGACAGGTGATAACGGAGCCGTTACCGAACGAGGATGTCACGACGAAACGAAAGCGGTTCCAGCTTGCGAATCGTTGCAAGCCGGTAAGGACGGAGCCGAGTGCAAGGCTTGCACCGCAGACGGTTGCAACTCTTCGTCCAGTCTCAGTTTGGGACTGATGTCCATTCTCGTACCCGCAGCAATCATCGCTATTTTCGCACGATAAAAAAAAAAAATGAACAACAACAACGAAAATTAACAATAATATTATTATTCCCGATTGGTCGTTCGAACGAGTATAACTTGTCGCTTAATCCAAATCCGCAACCTGTACCTTTATCGTTCCACGATTTCGAAACTTTTCATCTATTCAAGTTCCCTCCCCTGCTGCCCGCCCGCCCCTACATTTTTTGATACGTGCAATTCATTCCAGATTTTTTGTTAAAACGTTTTTTTTTTTTTTTTTTGTATTTTTTTTGCGTACTAACATTGTCCCGCGGTAACGAGCGCAGCGCCCTCTCGGCGTTTCGGTCGATAATGTAATTAAGCATTGTCGATAACTCGTGAGACAGATTTTTTAAAGCTGCTTATCATGTAAATAATGTATTTATAATTGAATGGAATTAAATGAAATCATGGAATTGTTTTGTGACGAGAGAGATGCAATTGTTATTATCATTTTTGTTTTTTTTTTTTTTATTGTGGTCTACTAGTGTCCACAACAAAAAAATCAGTTTCCAAAAATATATCGACGATAAATAATTTTCCGTCATTGGTTTAAAAAAAAAATCGTTTGGAGATTTTCTTTGATTTTTTCGTTGTGTCCTCGAATACTGAATATCGACGGTCGGTATAAAAGAAAATTCTAATCAATCACAACGACGCGTTATAATTTTTTCAATAACGTTGTGCGTAATATCGTTGATCAATTCGATCATTGGCGCGTCACTCGAACGCATCCAATGTCGATATGGAAAATCTGGTTGTAAACGAGAGCTTTGGAGAGAACAGACCGAACGAGAGATAGATGCACAATTAATTCGTCAATGGCCATGGGCATTAAACACAGACCGCTAATTGGTTTCCGCATTACGGGACTCCGTGGAACGTGTGGCTCGAGGCGGATTTAATCACGGTTCGTCGAGTCGGTGGCACTACGTCGCATTATATCGCTTCAGTGGTGTGTGTGTGTGTGTGTGTGTGTTCACTCTGCGATGCATTCTTGGCTCTTGTTCGTCTCGATGATAATTGTCAGTCTCGTCGACAATATCGATCATCAATATATATCATCTATCACTAAATTCATCAAATGATCTCGAACGGATGAATACATTTTAATCGAAGTCAATAAAAAATGTTTAAAAAAATATATTCTACCGGAAAAATAATGTTTTTTTCGTACTTTGTTCGTTGGATGAAATGAGTTGGAATTTTTGTCGATCGAAATATATGAGCCGACGATCGAATTCAGCCGTTTTGGGGTTGAAAAATAAAAATTTGCGCGGATTAGGGATGAAGATGATGTACCGTCAGCACTTGCGTGCTGCTGGAGCGAACGAATATACGATACTGGGAGAGGGAGGGGGGGGGGAGGAGGTCTGGAACGTGCAAACCTAGAGAGGAAGGTCGGCGAGGGTTCCCTGCGGCGATGGCGCTCTACTCGCTCGTCCGTAATATTGGAATCTCACGAGATTTCGTCGTGCCAATCACATTTTACCGTCTTACACGTAAAACGTTTTTTTTTTTATTTTATTCTTTTTTATTTTTATTTTTCAATTCATTATATTTTTTTTTTTTTTTTAATACGTCGTCGTCGGCTTGACAATCGTTTTACGAGCGAATTTGACGGGCGACCGTCGTCACGAACGTGCGAAAAATGAAAAGAAAAAAATATATATATACATATAGATATATTGTCAACAATAAAAATTATCCCAAAAATCTATTTTACGAACTAAATGATTAAAGTGATATACATATGAAATCCAAAGCAAATTATCTTGGTCGCAGTCGTCAAATGAATTCTCGAAGCTCATCCCCCGAGTCCTCGGGTGGTTGCACGCATGCGCAACGATGCACCGGGGATCCCCGCGAATCGTCCGCGTCCTGCGCCACGAGCGGAGTGTTGCTGCCATCGCTGCTGCTGATGTTTAAAGGTAGATGCAGACTGGTCCCCACACTAACACACCTACACACACACACGGCAACCGTGTGCATCCATATATATAAGTGTGGGGACGTTTGAG